>QANX01007185.1:79065-202128 GCA_003254975.1 Ochetophila trinervis | reverse complement strand
CAGTATTGGCGACGCCAGCGTCGCCAATAGCCCTAATTTCGGTTTTTTTTTTATGCATTGTTTATAAGTTGACATTATTGTCGAAAAATTAATGTAAAATCAATCATATATGGTATCATCATATAAACATAAATATATATGTATAGTGCATACTGAACACAACAATTATGTCAATTATGCATGCATGTAAATTGACATATATATGTAATAGCTTTAAAGAATTTGCATGCAATATCTATACTTTGTTTGCATAGTTAATAAAAAATATGTGACAAATTGTATAATGGATATTTTATATATGTATACATAATGCATTTCCTTTCGTATACATTTTAAGTCTTAAGATTATATATTGTAGATGAAGAATACAAATTACTTAAGAATTAAAAAAAAAAAAAGGTCACTAAAGGCGATGCTGGTGTCACCAATAATTCAGTATTGGCGACACCAACGTCGCCAATAATACAGTATTGGCGATGCTGGCGTCGCCAATAGCCCTAATTTCTGTTTTTTTTTTTGTTATGCATTGTTTATAAGTTCACATTATTGTCGAAAAATTAATGTAAAATCAATCATATATGGTATCATCATATAAACATATATATATGTATAGTGCATACTGAACACAACAATTATGTTAATTATGCATGCATGTAAATTGACATATATATGTAATAGCTTTAAAGAATTTGCATGCAATATCTATACTTTGTTTGCATAGTTAATAAAAAATATGTGACATAATCTTTGGTGCAAATTAAATGTTAGTAGATAGGTTGGAATTAAATACGGTAGAGAAAGTTAATGTGAGAGTTATGGGCGACGCGTCGCCCTTTTAAAGTTATGGGCGACGCTAGCGTCGCCAATTTGAAGTTATGGGCGACGCTAGCATTGCCATTAAGTGTTTTTTTTTTCCCTATATATTTCTTTTACAATAATAGATGAGTTTATTACAAGATAGAATGAATCCTTTAATATGTATGAAGGTGAAGTACGTGAAGCGTATGGATCGACGATTTGTAGCTGGTCGATCATATAAAAGGAGAGCTGGTCAAATTTTTTTTGACATTTCCATATATTTTGAAATAGTTTCAGCTAAATCGAAGAAAAAAAAACGTAAGAATATTTATGCATATGTATGATTTTTTTTTTTCTGAGTAATAGATGATTTTCTTTCATAATATTGATACGTATTTATAGATAGAGAATGGTATGTAGGTGTGAATTGATTATTTTGGTATTGTGAAAGAATTGTATGTGGTAGGTGTTGGCGGGCAACTATTTCGCGACACCTGCTCCAATGGGCGTCGCTGAATGTGATTGCCGCGTATATTTTCTGCGACGCTTTACTAATGCCCGTCGCAAATGTATTTGGCACGCAGATTTTCGGCGACACTTGCGGAATGCCTGTCGCGAAATGTATTTGGCGCGCTTATTTTTCGCGATACTTGACGAATTTGTGTCGCCGAATATGCTTCACGCCACATTTTTTGCGACGGTTTTCGATCGCGCGTCGCGATAGCTGATTTCACGCACATTTTAGCGACGTGGCCACGTCGCTATTTTGTTCAAATAAATGCGACGCTCTATGTTTGTGTCGCCGTTAGTTTATCACGACGCAAATTTTTTGCTTCGTCGCGCATTTATTGTCGCCGATTAAGGTTTTTGGCATAGTGCACCCAAAACCTTATTTAATTATTCTCACTTACTACTTAGTTTGTACTAATCCAACAAATTATGCAAAAAATTTAATTAACGCATAAAAAAAGAAAGATCTTAATTAGATGAAGTTAAAAAAAATTGGATTCTATAGTGTAGTTATACAAAATATAATGTAATATAAAAAAAGGAAAAAAAAAAGATTCTTATTAATAAACTTTTCTTTGACCAGAAAATCAATGAAGGAAATTTCTGAATCATTTAAAATTCGAAAACAGTTGTCGTTATCTAAAGCAAAACCACGAAACTTCCATGCCCTCCCAGCTGGGTCCATATCACTCATCATCATCTCGGATTTTTCCATCAAAAAATTATAAGAAACTTGCTGTGGCTACAGTTTATTCTCTCATTGTCTAAAACAAAAAAGTTGCATGGCAGGCAAAAAACTTAAAGAAAGTGCAAAGTAGAAGGAAACAGTCCGCACCTGCCACGTAAGGAAACTTGTTCTAGCAGTACTTTCCTTTTCCTATAAGACGAAGGCTGTATTGAAGAATGAAGAGTTTTGGTGCCAAAATTAACATATAAATGGCAGCAGCACATGAAGTGGAGGCCTCAGTGGCGGCGAACCAGGCGGCGGCAAAGACGAAGACTAGCCCGGCTCCATTTCTGTCGAAGACATTCGATTTGGTTAATGAAGGTGGTAGAGGAGATGATGATGATGACGATGATGATATTGATCGAGGAAAGAAAATTGTTTCGTGGAATTCTCAAGGAAGTGGGTTTATAGTATGGTCTCCTGCAGACTTCTCGGAGCTGATGTTGCCCAAGTATTTCAAGCACAACAATTTCTCAAGTTTTATTCGCCAGCTTAATACCTATGTGAGTTCATTTGTCTTTCCTTTAAATTCACATCTCATTTTTTCTCACACAATATGTTTATGTTTTAATTTCATGGATTGTTTATATAAGTATATATACATATATACACACATTGTTTGGATTAAAATTTTATATATAAAACCTCATACGTGCACCAATTTGTTTTGTCTCATTAAGATATGTATGTATATATATATTTATATATAATTAACCATATTTTTAGAATATACAATTTCTTCTGGATCATAGATTTGACAAATATGAAAAGATCTGATTAATTAGCAGTATGATTTGACAAATATGAAAAGATCTGATTAATTAGCAGTATGATCGATCATGTGGGTCACGCATCCATTTGATCAGGAGAGAGCTTGTGATAGAGATATATACACATGGTGTGCTGTGTTTGTTTCCTTTTCCAAAGTGTAGTCAAAATATAGGAACATATGGGATGTGTTACCCTTACACTGCATATAGTCAAATTAAAACTGTCTAAGTTTATTTTTTTCTGGTCAATATTGTCACGCTCTCTTCAGTGGACAAACATAAATATTAAAGGAGACATGTAGGTATTGTCTTTATTCTACAGGGAAATGTCAAATTAATGTAGTTTAGTATCCTGTTAGCTTATTTATATGCGAAGAGTACTAGTAGAACCCTCCACCAATAATGTGTGTATCTATATCTGCGTGTGTGTGTTTATCTCCATCAAATTATTAAATATTATTGACTATCATATATATCAAATCATTTCATTTAAAGAATTCTGATGGAACACACAAAAATTTCTTGTTGATGATTAATTTTTGTAATAAATTTTTCAACAGTTTGTAAGGCCGCAAAGCCTTGTCCATGAATAATTTTTTTTTAATTATTATTATTATTATTTTCTTAGTTTATAAAAAAAAAATGAATTCTTTTTTTTTTACTAGTATAAGATCATAAAAAAGGGTAGAGAGAGACCAATAGCAAGATGTTTTTATATAAATGATAGAGTTTCGTACTTGCTAAGATATAAACTAATAGATTAATTACACTTTGTACTCTTTAACTTTTAAAGTTTTGCACACAATTTAGATTATCAACATTTTGACTCAGCAATTTAGGCTATTAATTTTTTAATTTTGTTGCAATTTGGACTATTAAACCATATTAGTCAAAAGATCCAAATTGCAACAAATTAAAAATTTAAATTGCTGAGCCAAAAAAATTAAAAGCTTAAATTGTAAAATTCTGAAAATCAAAAGTATCAAAATGCAATTAACCTAAACCAATTATATATGATTGAAATACCAAATAATAGATGGATATATGATATTAGAAAGTAAAAAAAGGTGTCTAAGTAATATATTTCAAAAAAGAAACAAAAAGGTGTCCAACTTTAAACCTAAGTAATATCTTTCAAAAAAATTGGTGTCCAAGTAATTAAACCTAACATAAATGAGGTTTTATAAACCCTCTAATATTCTGTCCCAAAAAAAGTACATAAACTAAAGAAATAAACCTTTTCCTCGTACCCTACAGAAGGACAAGTAAGCCAGGAAATTTGTCTATATAATTAAACAATAAGTCAATAGTTTCAGTTAGACCCTGATCTGAATATCTTAAGTACTAGAAATATTCCATTATAATTAATATCAATTAGTATCATGTGAAAGAAAATTTCTAGGCCCTCACATAATAATATTATAGTTAGGACATATCAATATATAAAACATAGGTCAAACCCAATTAAAAAAATCTAAAAAAAAAAAACCGCGATGATGTAAAACTTTGTTTAATTGTATTAGACCATTCAACAAGATGTATATGCGCGCATTTACATATTAACCAAAAAAAAGATAAAAGAAAAAGAAAAAAGGAGAATGTATACATATTCATAAAACTAATAGTGCAAAAATTAAATTGTTTGATATTAATTAAATTGTCTCAAATGATCCCATATCATGATACTACATAGTGCAGGATTTATGATCTAATGCCTGTAATACTATTTGGAAGCATATTTTTTCTTCAGCAAAAAATATAAAAAATATAAAAATTGTTTGATATTAACTAGTATATGCATTTAAATTCCACTTGTAGTGTATGTCTAGCTAGCTAATTAACCCTAAAAGGAAAATAAGGGATTCAAGAAAACATCATCAAAAAGATGGGAATTCAAGCACGAGAAGTTCCAGAAGGGATGCAGGGACATGCTGAAAGAGATCACCAGGAAGAAATGCGAACCGAGTGTGTTTCCGGTGTACCTAAGGGCCGCTAACAATAATGAGAGCGCAGCAGCTATGACGTCAGCAACAACTGAGGAGAATACTAATAATATTAATAATAATAATTGGTTGCTGCTGATGGAGGAAAACAAGAACTTGAGGAAGGAGAGGTTGGAATTGGAGATGGAATTGGCCCAATTCAAATCTCTTGAAATTAAGTTGTTGGATTGCGTTGCTCACTACATGGGAGACCATCACAGTAGTAAGTTTAGGAGGTTAAGCAGTAATAGTACTAGTAATACTACTTCTGAAGGAAATTATAAGTGATATCCAAAAAGGATTTCATTATTTATGTTTGTGATCTCTCTCAAATATCAGGGATATGAAAATGTAATTTTTTTCTTTTTCTTTTTTAACTTGTTTTAGGGGTTCTTAATTAAGGATTGTCATTCAAGGTTGTCCATGGGGGTTTTTTTTTTTTTTATTTCTATTTGATGATCCAGCAACTTTTTTGCTGTTTGTCTGAATTAATCAACATTTAGTCAGCTTCTAGTACTTCATTTGCAAATATACAACCAGTCCGATAAATTTTAAAATTAATTTTTGAAATATTGATCTAATAGGTTCGTGGTATGATATTTTTAGGCCACCTGATAAGAAACTATATATGTTGATATTTTTAATTACATTGTTGAAATTAAAATGTATCACACTATGAAATCAATCTAATAAGGGATAACTACATTTTACCCTTTCAACTATATGTTAGTTTTTGCAATTTACCTCCTATTCTATAAAACTTGTCGTATTGCCCTCTCAAATATTTTTGCATATGTAGTCTCCTATGTTTAAAGTTTTTTACATACTTAGCTCTGATGTTTGTTTTTTGAAAGTCTCATATGTTTGGTTAAATTAGCACTGTTAGTCTTTTTTGTGATTCTGTCTGAATTTTGTTAATTTTTTCCATGTGATCCTCACGTGCCAAAGGCATACTTTGTCATTTTGAAATTTCTCTCTCTTCGACTCTCTGTAGATCCCAAAAAAAGAAACTATATTTTTTACTCTTCCTTTGCTCTTCATCTTCTCCGTTTATTGTTACTTGTTGCAACACAAAATAATTTGATGCTTCAAAATAGATTGGTGAAAAGTTAAAAGATTCATATCTTTGCATTGTCAACGGCACCCTTCCCATCTTGAGCCTTTCTAATATGAATCTCATTCATGTCTCTTATTTCCACATCTTCCCATCTCAACACCTATCATCATCTTATTGTTACCGAAATAGAAAAATTGAAGCCAACAAAGCACACAAACTCAAAACCACAACCACCTCTTATATAGTGTCTCGTTATTTCCTAACAAAGACCACCCTCGTCGAAGTTTGCCGCTCCCCAAACTTCGACGAGTTTTCTCATTCCTCACAAAAAACACACATAAAAAACAACACCAACAATGGTGGAAAAGTCAATGAGGTTGGAGGGGTTAGCATCTTCTTCAATATGCAATTTCAGATTTACCAGCTTTCAAAAAAAGAGAAAAGATGAAAGAGAGAGATTTTTTTTGGATCTACAGAAAGAGCAAAAGGGTGGCTAAGAAAGTGAGAGAATGACGGTAAGAGAGGAGGCTGAGAGGTGAGAGACAATTTATTTCAAAATGACAAGTTATATATGCCATTGAAATGTGCATGACATGTGGGGGAAACCTAACATAAGTGAGATGAAATAATAAAAAGGACTAATGATGCTAATTTTACCAAACATAGAGACTAATATTGCCAAGAAATAAACATCATGGCTAAGTCTATAAAATACCCCAAACATAAAGAATTATACGTGCAAAAAAGCTTATAAATCTAAGCGATATTATCACTGGAAGTTCCTAAACTATATTGGGTGTTACAACTTTGTCCCAAAACTTTTTTTTTTCTCACTTCCGTCCTCAAACTTACATTTGTTTGTCACCGTAACTCCTTTTTTAGGTTTCCGTTCAATTTTGGCTTTAAAACTCACGTGTGAGTCACGTGGGGCATATTTTGAAGGTTAATTGCGTACTTTCACACCATATTATGCGTTAGATTTGTCATCTTCCATATTATGCCATATGCTGCTTTAATAAAACAATAGTGATTCCATCAACAAAGAAACATCTTCATTAGCAAATTTATCAGTTTCTTCACTTAAGCTCATCTCTTAACCATGCCGTACAAGTCCCACCCATACATTCACTACTAAAACATTTCTATAACTAAACCAAAATAGAGCTTTTTCAGACAAGTTGTACTTATCTTCTTGTTAATTGGTTATCCAGTGACCCATGGAATGTCTAGCATTCTGAAGTAAGAAATACATCATGCATCTGCATCTGACTGTTAGAAAAATTTACACATCATTGATCTTCATGACTCCTAAATATCAAACATCTATACTTACACATCTATATAACCATCAAACATAAAACCAAAAAAAAAGTATAAAAAAATGAAAAAAAAAACAGTTCAAGAAAATCGGTTTAGTGAATCAAACCGAGAATTATAATCTCTCAGCAAATTACCACTATCAATCATCTTTAACAAAAGCTAAGGCCTTTCCTTTCCCTTTGGAACTGCCATTCTCAGCCACCTCCACAATCCCATCCACAACTGTCAAACCCATTTTTCTCACCTCCTTCCTAACTTTCTCCCATCCACACCTCCCTAAATTTAGAAGCCCAGAAACTGCATTAGCTTTGGTCATCAAGCTCGACCCCATCGAATGGTCAAGCAAATTTGCCATAACCCCAACACCTTTAGCTTTCAAAAATGCCTCCTCGTTATCCTCGCAGCTAGCAACCTAAGCCACCACCGCAGTCGCATCCTTAATGATCCTGACTTTCCTATCCTTCACCACGAGCGAGAACAGCAGCATGACAGCGCCGAGCTAGATCAGCGAGCTCCGATTTAGAGGGTGGATAGCGATTTCAAAAAGGCTTTCAGAGCGTCATTGATCGATCTCGGCGGCGAACTTGGGGTTTTGATGATTTCCACGAGGAAGTAGATGATGTTGCGCTTTGATCCGATAATTGGTCGGAGCTCCTCGGCAAGGAGACTGTGGAGCTCATCTTCTATCTCAAATCCACCACGTTCCATCGCCTACAGGAAGCCACATCATCATATGGTGTGAAAGTACGCCATTAACCTTCAAAATATGCCCCACGTGACTCACACGTGAGTTTTAACGCCAAAATTGAATGGAAACCTGAAAAAGAGTTATGGTGACAAACAAACATAAGTTTGAGGATTGAAGTGAGAAAAAAAAGTTTTGGGACGAAGTTGTAAAATCCGATATAGTTTAGGGACTTCAAGTGATAATATCCCTAAATCTAATAAGGGATAGCTGCATCTTACCTTTTGAACTATGTGAGTTTTTGCATTTTACCTCTCAAATATTATGATTTCATGTCAATTAAGTCCATTAATTTATTTTGATAGACGAATTTGATGAAATTAAACATACAGAACTCCTATAACTTTGTTTTAAACTATTTTATTTTATTTTATTTTAGACCGTATGCAAGATAAATTTTACCAAATTTTTTAGAGAAATTTGCATATTAGTCTAAATTGACAAGACAATAATAGTTCAGGAGCAATAAATGTTTCATAGTTTAGGGGCAAATTGCAAACGATTGCATAGTTTAAAAGAGGGATGGGGTGTCATATGTAGGATTTTTTTTTTTGGCAAATGGATATTAGCACCTATGTATCTTGAACTATATTGGGTCTAGTGGAAACAATGTAAGGGTTATGCTTGAATGACAAGTTCAGTCTTACATTCCCCCACCAGCCAGGAACAATGTTCAAGCCAGGGGCATGCTGATAACCAAGGCCAGAACGTGAGGGATGGTCGGGAAGAACAGATGATGCAAGCTTTCTAGGATGTACCCAACGTACATGGAGGGAGAGCAAATGTCAAAACGTACGGTAACCTGCCACCTCGAAACCAGATTCATGGTGGGGGGCATGCGGAGCGCTTTGGACAGAACTACAGGAATGGACACTATGATGCTCACGCCTATCAAGCAGACTTCCACACCCCGGCGCGGAGGAATGGACCAAACTGGATGAACTACGGCCAAGGCATAGATCAGGAGGCTATCGAAACCATCATCCAAGAGATGATGGGTCATGCATTCAAAAGAACTGGATGCCCATCTTATAGGAAGCCATACCTTGATGCTGTCGACCGAATTAAATTTTCTAGGGGATTCAGGTTTCCTGACTTTATCATTTTTTCTGGCGAAGAAAGACAGTCTACCGTGGAACACATAGGTCATTTCACCATCTAGTGCTGGGAAGCAGCGACTAATGATTTTCTAAAGCTGCAACTGTTTACTAATTCTCTGACAGGTCTAGCTTTCACGTGGTACATCAATTTGCAGCCAAACTCGATCCATAGCTGGCAAGAATTGGAACAGAAGTTTCACGAGCAGTTCTACAAGATTGAGCAAGAGATATCCATGGATGACTTATCACATTTGTGACAGATGGATGGAGAGTCGGTACAATTATTTATAACTCGATTCAAAAAGGCGAGGATTAGATGTCACTTGGACATACAGGAAAGGGAGTTCGTCAAGTTAGCACAAGGCAGACTAAGCTACAAACTCCGAAAGAAGTTTAACGGGGCAGAGTTCCATGACTTGTTTAAGTTGGTCTCTCAAGCCACTCGGTATGAAGGCATCTTAAGGGAGGAGTACCAGATGAAGAACTCGTTCAGAGGGTCATACTACAAGGACCCAAATACTGAAATTCACTTGGTAGAGGCTGACTACCAAGAAAGGTTTGAAAGAGCAGCTAAAATTAATGCGGTTGAAATAGTAGCCACCCGTCCATACATTTGTAAATCTTTGGCTAACAAAAAAGTAGAAAGCTCCTCAACTGGTAATGGACACGAGGAAGAATCAGGCAGAACTAGAGAATGTCTATAGTTTTGACATCTCCAAAGCTGATCAAATTTTTGACTATCTGCTGGCCGATAAAGTAATTAAATTACCTGATGGCCATATCATGCCAACAACTGAAGAGATGAAGAAGAAGCCATACTGCAAATGGCATGGCATGTGGTCGCATTAGACTGTCATTTGTGTGGTCTTCAAGAATTCTATCCAGGTGATGATTGATAAAGAGGCGTTAAAGTTTCCAAAAAAAAAAAGGAGATAATGCAAGTGGACAATAACCCTTTCCCATCGGCTGAAGCAAACATGGTTTTAGCCAACATATCAGACTTGACGAGACCTAGGGTCAAGGCAGAATTAAGACAGACATCATGCAGATGAGCATGAAAAAAGGACATCAAACTTGAAGAGGAGTATGCGGCCAAAAAGGCCAAATCACTTGCTAAGTTGCTTAGTACGTGATGCAAGCATGAGGCCAAAGAGGAAGGAAATAGGCGTCTTGCAAAAAGTCAGAACATGTCCAATCCACTGATGGAAAGATGAAGCCAAAAATCAGTATTCCAAAACTTAGGTCCAAGGATGTAGGACGAACGTGGAGAATGGAACGGCTGATGTTGAGGATCAAGCTGAGCTGAGAATCCATGTCATTTTTTTTCAAGGACCGCATGACAAGATAAAGATAGAGAAGCCGAAGACTTTCAAGCCACCTGCTATGAAGGTAGATCATTGGTATCATGCAGGATATAAGTCCTATAAGTTGTTTACCAAGACCCAGAAAAGGCGGATGTAGCGCCAGCATGCCAAAAGTCAGACAATAATAGCAGCTCGATCAGGGAAGAAAAATGATGTTATCATGCCAAATAAGTTGGAGTCATGTCTCGACGACCCAGATGGAAGATGTGAGATTGCAGCTCTATCCAAAAAAGTCGGCACCATATCTGGAGCTCTACGAGGGAAGAAATCAGTAAAGAAATGGATCATAAGGCAAATTGCAGGACATCAGTCGCGTTTGAAGGACATGAACAATAATATGGTGGAAAAAGACATGGTTGTTTCTTCAGTTGTCAAGTCATCGATGATCAAATTTGGAACCATGGATGAGGTGATGGTCAACGCAGTTGTCATTTTGCCTTCGTCATTTGGATCCCAGTTTCAGCTGGCATGATAGAATCAGAACGTCATCCAACATAATTCATGATCTAAAAGAAATTCGAACACAGTGTAAGATGTCAGATTGGATGCTAGAGGATATGATACTGGGGGGCAATGCCTTGTAAATGTAACATCAACAAGTTAAAAACAATTAGGCCAAAAATGTGTACGGTCATTCACTATAATATTAGCTGGCTAGTTCATGCCGCTTTCAAGGTCGAGTCAATGAACTCGACTAAAGGCCAAAATCCAGAACCAACCTGCTTGAATAAATGTAATATGTAGTTATAATGTAATATGTAAATGTAATAAATTTTGACATAGTAGTGTGGAATGTTCAAATTTTTACCTACCATCAAATTTGACATGTCGAAACTATGAAATTATCAATATATATATATTATATAATATTATATTTTAGTGGGCAAAATATTTTTTCTCAATTTATTTTATTTTATTAAAATTGTCCTTTTTAAAGATAATTTTAATTGCATGCCGTTTATTGGATTTTGTGTCAAATTTTTTGACATAGTAATGAAAAAGGATCAAATTCTTTCCTGTCGTAAGATTTGACATGTCTAAACTATGAAGTCGTCATGAGAGTTAATACTTATTTTATGAAATTTGTTTTGTCCATATCATAAAATTGTTAAAATATTTTTTCTTATTGATTAATAAAAAAAATTTGGCATAGTGGTATAGGATGTTAAGTACTTGCCTATCGTAAGACTTAGCTTGTCTATATTATGAAGTTTTCAATGTAGTAATGTTTATATAAATTTGACATAGTGGTCTAGGATGTTTAAGTACTTGCCTGTTGTGAGACTTAGCTTGCCTATATCATGAAATTGTCAATGTATTTTCTCCCAAAATGAATTTGTACTAAGGTCCATATGGGTACTTAAGTCATCATGTCGGTGGCTTAATTACTTGGTAGGATGCTTAGATTGGTGAAGGAGTTAGTTAAATGCCATGAATTGCAGATTCTTGCTTACGCTATCAGTAACTGGTTCAATGCATTCAGTTGTGGTGTTTAATTAATTGTTCTTACCCATGCATGAGTTTCTTTTGTGCTAAAAGAGCCCTAGCGATTTACTTTGTTTTAATAATAATAATAATAATAATAATAAATGAATAAATAAAATATTGGAGGTTGGGAAATGAGCTAATGCATGATCCTATTGTGATGTGCATGTTGTTGTTATTTGTCATTTTCATAGCTGTGAGCATTTCAGAAATACTCTGCATATATTTGCCACGATTGTTTAATGACGTTTGTTGTGATATATAAGTTTTGAAAATAATTCCACCGAAAAGGCTGTTAATTAAACCACTGCAAGGCTAGAAAGTTGTGTGAAAATTGAGATTGTTCAAAGAGCTGTTATTGATGATGTTGGAGCATCATATGAATGAATATGTGTTAAAGAGTCTTTGAAGTTGTCAGTGCCTATAAGTCTTTATGAAATTTGGTATAAGGCTCGCCAAGTTCGACATAAATGGTAAGCATTGTCGCTAAATTGATATTTTCTTCTATGTGTAATAAAGTTGGTAATGAAAGGATATTTTGATCCGGAGTTGAGTGAATTTTTTAGATCAAAAGGTCGTCATATGGGTACTAAGAGGCAAAAAAAATGCTTTGATGATAGAATTAACAAGCTCGAAGAGACCAACCAACCTTGAGTGAATGTCAATATTTACTGTTTGGATGAAGTTCTTATATACTGTTGATGAGGTTAGTTGACTTCTATTTCATTTTGAATATAAATGATTATAGTTTTTTCATTATGGTATAAATGTGGTATTTTATGGATTAAAGAACTATTTTAATTGGATAAGCATCTTCGTGTGGTATTTTGTATACAATTGAATTGTATGATGTTGTGGTTACTGTTATTATTATTGTGAAATATACAGTAATTCAGGATAATTCTTCTCTGCTGCGAAGTAAATATCTGAGTCATATTTTTTGGAAAATAGATTGAAGGATTAGTAATATATGGTATATTACTAGTCTTGGTATTTTGCATATTTTTATTGATGTTGAGTTAAGAGATGTAAATTATTGCTTAAGTTAAAAAGAGAAAGTTGGTATGTGGAGATATTTTGTTTTGAATTTGCATAGATAATTGTGGAATTTACATAGACAAATTAAAACTTTAAAGAAATAAGAGAAGATAAAAGCTATAAAGTCTGACATAGATGGTGGTTACTATGTAATCTTTGTTGAGATTGACAGAAATTTTAGGCCATCTGAAAGGTATTTGCAGGAATATAGTAATAACACATAGTATATAATGCGAGAGATGGGAAGTCACACACTTTTGGATACAGTGCGATGTATGCTGGAATATTTATTTGAATTTTCTTGTGGGTGAGGTTTGAGGACTTCAACATATAAATTGAAGTCAGATAAAAAGCCTAGTTCTTTTTTTAAGTATAAGGTTGCGAATGTTTGGTAAAACCTTTAATTCCCTGATCAAGATATTGGATCTTAAGACCATTGGTGGTCATTTATTGGGTCTAAGTATTCCATATGTTATTTATAATCTCATACCACAAGTATTGTTGAGTTAAACAAAGTGAGATTTATTTGAAGATGATGTTGGCACTGATCTTGGTCAAGGACCAAGAGAGATTGAGCTTTGGAAATGGAAGTATGTTCGTTCAATAAGGATGAACCCATCGATGAAGGAGGTGGAGTTCAGAATATATATTTGGTAAGGATGTGCTTTTAAGAGGGTCATAAAAGATTCGCAAACATGTTATATATGCTGATTATGTGGTTTTGCAAAATATGAATTTTGATATAAGTGATTAATTGGATTCAACAATTATTGGGAAGCCATAAGTATTTTACAATCTAATTTTTGAGTTAGATGCGATGATTAATGATGTGACATTTATGGTGCATAATGTGTTTAAATTGTCACTATAATGCAAACTTGTTGGTTGAATATGAATCTTTAATACTAAACTTACTCCAATGGTTAAATGGAAAAGTTTAAGACTGAGATTTATGGCTAAAGATTTAGCCAAGAGGATGAGTTACATCTGATGAATTTAGAATTACGTTGTTTAAATGAAAATCTATGTAAAAACATTTGAGTGGTACAACAAGTTGGTTTCCGAAAGGTAGGGAATTAATATTTTCTTTGTATGCTCAATAAGTCAATTTATGGATTGAGGAAGCCTTGATGCAATGGTATATCTATGTTTGAAAACTATACCATAATTATTTATTGAAAAATGTTATAGAGGGTCAGTGGGAGTGACCTCATATTTATGGTTTGTATACGATGACATACTAGTTGCATATAATAATTTTGACATGGATCAGTGTGAGCAGTTTTATGTTTATGTTTCAGTGTGTTTGGTGCAATACTGTTTAGTTCCAATAATTCTGACCTATTTATGGAGAAATATTGAATGTTTTTTAGTCAATGTTTAGATATGGAGATTCTTGGTAAAGCATTATATGTTTTTTTGGATATAAAGATTCTTCAAGATATGACTAATTATTCTCTTGGTAAAGTTTCGGTAGTGAAAAGTGACAAATTTTCTAAGGATTATTTTCCCAAGGGTGGAAGTGAGAAGATATTAAATGGAAAATGGTTTGAAATATTGCATGCGTTGTTATTCTTGTGAGTTTGTTGTACTCAAGTGTGCACACAATTTAATATTTTTTTTTGCTGTAAGTGTTCGTAGTAGGTATTTGAATAATCCCAGTCTTTGTAGGTATTTAAGTAAGCAGTCAAGAAAATATTGAGATATCTTCATGTTTAAAATATTATGTGTTGACAAATCAGCACACTAACTCACTTGATGTGGTTGGCAATTGTGATGCTGACTATATTGGTTGGGATGATACGTGTTTCACTACTAGGTATGTTTGTATGATGGCATGAGGAACTGTGTCTTGGAAAGTTTTCAAGCAGACTGTTGTAGCGACCTTAGTTGTAGAGGCAGAGTATATGGTGCGTGTTTTGAGACAATCATTGAGACAATTTGACTGCGGAATTTCGTGTATGCTCTAGGAGGTGTTAAACTCTGCTGTAATGAGGCCCATTGAAATCACTCTCTTTTTATTCTTTGGTGGGCCTATTAGACCAAAAAAACCTCATGTCTCTTTCTCAATAGAATTCTATTAGAATTTGGGCTCATCTCTACTTTTATATATTATTATTATAATTTATATTATTATTTTGTGTGGGTTATAATGAGGGCCATTGTTTTAGAACATACGTATTATTTTTGACTTAATGAAAAATAGTAGAGGGTTGAGAGGGTTGGTTTCATAGTGGTCTCTATAACATGTTTATTTTTTTGTAGGCTCTACAACAATTGAAAATCAATGGCAGACTATGATGAACGGTATGTTGATACATGCTATTGAATAATATGAGATCTGAATGAGATAATAACTTATCCGATGCATTTATGTATATTATCTCATAATATGTTTATTTAATTTTCAACATAAGAAGCCTCCAAAAGTTAAAATATATCAACTCAAGAAAACTACATTAGAATTCTATGTAATAGTTTCAACAAAATAAAACACTACAGGCTACAATAAAATTCATAATGATCCTTGACACTGCAACGAGAACGAGTGTACCTTCTGCATATTATATCCACAAGTATCTGCATGTTCAAGTAAACCCTGATCAGCATACACAAATTCAAATTGTGGCCATGGCATATAATCTAAAAGGCAAAGCACTATACTAAGAGACCATAACGCAAGTTGTTTCCAGAAAGACAGTTTTTGATTTTGTAGATGACAAGTGGTTATGTAGGTTCAAATTTTCACAACCAAATTCCATTAAAAAAATAAATAACACTTAACTTGTGGCTTATCTGATCAATTCTTATTTCTGAAAAATAACTTTTATACCACAAAAGAGTGAAGTATTTAGCAGCAACTGTTTTGGTTACTTTGCAGGGAGAAAAAGGAATGGTATGTGAAGTTAGCACCTTTAGGCATGTTTCCCAATATAATTAAAAAATGTAAACAAATTATGAATTTTTTAATAAAAAAGAGAATAATAATTGAAAGAAGTGAACCGATCTCAACAACCAGATCGAAAAAGGTGTTCGATTAGATTCATATTAAAATTGTTTAATACAAGGAAACAAAACTACCGAAACAGAAACAGCCATGGGAAGGCTTTGTTTGGTTGTCCTGCAATTTTCATGAACTAATTTTGATTGATTGATTGGGTTTTTCTACCCTGCCCTTCCCAAGAATAAACGTTATAAATAATGATCCAACATCAAGCCCGAGAATAGCTGAAGAAACCTTAACTACTATAAAGTAAAAAGTAACAGGGGAAAAATCATCCGACTAAAATATTTCTCCAGATACAAAAACAAAAGAACAGAGAGATATTAAGCAAAAAGGCCTTCTCACAATGTATTTGCATTAACAATATAAGATGCATATCTAACTGAAACAATAAGATGGTCGAGAAGACAAATCTTAACAGGATATCAGGCATGTAGATTTCAATAATTATTTTTCATATTAGTTTGTAAATTAAAACCCAGATAGAAAATAGTTCAATTGGCAAAAAAAGACTGGTTTACCAATAATTTCTCTAATCACAACCCTCTCTAGCTTAAATCCATCTCCAAGCATTTTGAAGAGAAATTCTTCCATATTTTGGTGCAAATGATCTTCCCTTGGAGAACTTGAGTTATCTTTTTTAACCCAAAGTTCAGATACTTGAAATACCTTGGAGTTCTGTTTCAATGGTCATTACCCGACTAAAACGATATCTGCATTAACGCATCAAGCGAACTCTTCAACACATTTTCTTCATCATTATATTCTGATGCGTTCAAACCAGATGCTTCCATGAAATATATGTTACTGAATATAGTGAACAAGAAGGGTTAGTAAAAAAAAAAAAATTAATCTATCCTGGAAGCAATGAATATAACATGTTGACAACCACTTGAAAACACAAATACAATATTTTGTTCCAAAAAACACCTAAGAAGTATAGAATTATTCGATACATTGATTATTAAGGTGCAGATTTACCTATATTGACCAAATTAATTATAGCTATCCAACAGATATAAAACTGTAAAAGGAGATCATGCATTTTTTTCCTTAATTGCAGTGACCCAGACATGGTGTCCAGACGATGTTCGAGAAAAGTTTGCGGACATAATAGAAACACATCCCGAGGAAAGAAAAAGCAAACAAGGATTAATAGAGAAAACAGAAAGCACACGACATTATCATGTTCTTTGTTTGTTTGCATGGAATTTCAAACTGATGTTCACAAGGATCATAAAAAAATAATAATGAAGCACCAGCGAATTCTGGAATGGGCGATCTGGTAAAAACCCAAGTATGTTTAACAGATTTTACTACTTGAATTGATAACATATTTTTGCTATAAATACTCTATCGCAGCATCAGATGGGGTGTGCTGCCCTTTTGCACTTGTTCTTTACTGACACACATTCAAAATTTCAATAGAGATAAAAGACTGTGAAAAAAGTGTCCGGAAGGAAAAATATCCATTTTTAGAACCTGAAGCTCAGAAATGGTGATGACTGATGAAACCCACTACATAAATCAATAAAATCACATAAAACAACAACGATCTATTCATAATAATTATAAAACAGTGCTTTTTTTACCGGAAGCAGAAATGGGTTGGAGGTAATAAGAGTTGAAAGTAGCACATTTGGAAATTCAATATCTTATATCAAACACATTCTCAAAGTTTAGATGTATACTTTAGACAAATAAGAATCTATTAATGAAAAATCCAAAAATATTATGGATTTATATAAAATATTAGAGCATTTGTAAGTAATATTTTGTCTATAATAAGTAAAATTTGTAAGTAATATTTTTTCATAATTAGTAATATTGTCTATAACAAGTAATATTAGTCTATTATGTGTAATATTTTTTCCATAATAAGTAACATTAATCTATATGACAAATTAGAATCTATTAATGTAAAATCCAAAAATATTATGGATTTTTATAAAATATTAGAGCATTTTTAAGTAATATTTAACATTTGTCTATAACTAATAATATTTTTTCATAACAAGTAATATTAGTTTATTATGTATAATATTTTATCCATAATAAGTAATATTAATCTATAACAAATAACATTTTTCTATAATAAGTAATTTGTCTATACGAGTAATATTTAGTCTATAATATGTAATAAGTAATATTTTTGAAAAGTTTCATTAACAAAAGGATTCACTACAAAAATTCCAACAAAAGTGTACCAAAATAAAGCTTTTTTTGTTTGAATTGAAATTAGAGAATGATAGGGATTTGGTAGAATTTGGAATGCTGTGACAGGACCCGACCCGCAAAGATCCTGCCTGCTTGACTTAATGTTGCCACTAAGCCACAAGCAGTCGTGAAAACCCGCTAAACAAAATTTTAAAAAGGGTAAGAATTAACAGACCGAAAGTTTTCACTACTGCCGGAGATTTATTAAAAATTTCGGCAGCATTTCGGCTGTTTCTAACACTCCCCAAAAATGCTAAAAGTCGAACCTGCAGGGAAAAACATTTCTAAACAACAATTTATTCTACCAGCAAACATGTCCCACACAATTAAACCACAAATTGGTACATAACTCAACACTTAAACAAATATATTGTTTAAGTACGGTGTAGCTGCACTCAGTCTAAAACTGAGCTGCCTACATACCCTTTCTACAAGGGATCAAGCTACCTGTAGTTCCGGAAGCATATTTACACAAATATGCTACAATCAAACACATTCAGCATTTAATCCAAAGAAAATACACAATATATAAATTTCCACATAATAAAACATAAATTCCACACATCACCCACTAACAAAATTAATATCACAAACCATTCATTTACAATTCACACAAACACAATTTATAATGATTAATACACAATAAACATATAATATATATATGCTCATCATAGCAAAATCATTTCCCAAACACAATAATTCAATAAAAGTAATCGCCGACCCAATTCACAATTTCAGCTAATTTCAAATCACAACTCTCAGAATCATTTAACAATATCCACATATTATGTTTTCCATAACTACTATCAACCACTACAAAATCCAATCACAGAACTGAACCCTACAACCCCGGCGTACTAAACCATTTCAAATAATTACCCCAACATCGCCACACACATAACTGTGACGCCAATCATCAAAAATTCCTAATTAACAGGTACTGACAAAACTGTTCACCACCGGGTAAATTCCGATATTTATCTATAATAGGCAAATTATATACCGAAACGAAGCTCGTAACCACTAGAGTGCAACCGAGATCTTACCTCGTCCAACCGCCGCCGGTGGTGGCCGGAAAATCACCGGAAAGTCGCGGCCGAGCTTCAACTGAACACACTGCCCGAACGAACAAGATTTGAGACGAATGAACGCCGGAATCGGACTCAGGGGGTCCCAAATAGGGGAAAAAAAGGTGACCCATCGCCGGAAACTCGCGATCGGCGAAAATGGGAGCCACCGGCTTTCCCCATTTTTCCGGCGACATCACGGCGTTTCACGGCCCAAAAACGGTGGGAAAAAAGAGAGGAGGTCCTGGCGAACCTTTCCCGGGCAGTGGGTCGGCCTGACTCCGCCGAAATCCGGCGAATCGCGAAAGTGCAGCTGACCGGATTTCTCTCTTTTCCCGGCGATCTGGACTGTTTCACGGGCTGCCGCCGGCAGGGAAAGGTGGCCGGGCAAGTGGGCTTCCAAACCCAGGCGGTGGCGCAGCTGATCGGGGCCGAAAACGGGCCAATTCCAGCAAGAAACTTCGGCGGCAAGGTAACGGGAGGAGAGAGAAGGAACCGGGGGGGCCGTGCGTGCGTGTGGCGTGCGTGTGTCCTCTTCCAGATCCTTATATTATTTAAATATAAACTTAAGGGTATTTTTGTCATTTCCCACCTCTTGCATAAATTACCAAATTACCCCTCACACTCTTTTGGCCATAACTTCTACGTCTTAACTCGGAATCGAGCGTACTACTAGTCTACGAACTCGTATCGACTAGCTCTACGCAACGGTACCACGGTCAAAACCATAGCACGCTCACACAAAAAGTCAACCCCAAGCCCTTCCTTGGTCAACTTGGTCAACTCGGTCAACTTTGAGAAATTTTCAATATTTTCCCTCGGACGGGGTGTTACATGCTGAGTGTTGTGTTATAATTTTGATTAACTCGTAAGTGCACGAATCAACAAGTAATAAAGTAGATTTCTTTAGAGAAAACCTGTATCGATCCCACGAGGAATAATATCTTTAGTTTTACTTATAAATCAATTATTAACTTAATTAATAAAAGTAAAAAGAGTGTGTTTTGAATGATTGTTTATTGAGTAACCAAGCATGAATTGAAAGTAAAGCAATTTTCAAATTAAGAACAAGGCAGCAAGCAAGTATTTCAAAGGTTTTAATAAAACAAGAATTATGACTTCACCGCTATTACTCTTATTTAGCCCTAATGCATTTTAGATTCATCGGTTAACCCCCCTTTGACCATGAGTGACTAGAAATTGATTCCTCAATGCATTCTAATCTAGCAAGCACAAGGTATTTAATTATCCCTAATCTAAATACCAAAATTTAAGTCCTAAAACATGCAAACCCAATATGTTCTTGTCAAAGTTGTCACTAAGACAACATAGATTAAATAACAAAAAGAATAAGAGTAAAGAAATCAAATCTAAAGTTGATGGCTGCTAGAATTGAAACCTCAATCTTCTCCAAACTATGACCCAAAGTCACAAGGTTGATTCCTCCAAGGCTAGCTGAATTTCTCATTGAACTTGGCTTTGTGTATCACAACTTTTCTATGTGAGAACCTTAAGAAACTGAATATAAAACCTAGGAAAAACTATTGTTGCCCTGAGAATGGGGAGAAAGAGAATGAGAGCTGCGGCTGGAAAGGATTGTGAGAGAGCTGCATCCATGTGGGCTGTGAAGGTGGTTTTTCCATGAAGGTTGATGGTTGTGTATTGTGTTAATGTTGCATGGTATTTATAGGAGAGGTTTAGGAGAGGTTTAACCCTAGAGTTCCTCTAAAACCTAGAGAATATAGGAGATAAATGTATACATGATCTCAAACTCCCATAACTCCCCTATATGGCTTGCCACCTCAAGGTTAAAAGACTATTTTGTGTCTCATGTTCACACTAGGATTAAGGAAACATTCCTTATCTCCTTAGGAATTAAATTTGTATCTAACTCTAATTCCTTTTATTCTAAATATTATTCCAATTAATATAATTAGAATAATCTGACCTCCCATGTGGCATATAATGTGGTAAAATTCATACACATGGCTGGAGTGTGATGCCATGGCAATCCAATCATCAATATCATCCTAGTAAGCGAAGATAGTTTCCTTTTATATCACCAGTGTCCGTCTACACATTCCAAGCACACTTTGGATGACCAAATGAACTTTGAATTCATTGATTCTAGTTGAAAACATGAGGTCTATATCGTAGTTTTCCAGGAATATCTTGTTTACACAATTTGGACATCGGAAAGACACTCAAATTCCAATTTCTCCGAGGTAGTGTAAATCTGCTGCAACTGTTGGAAATATTGATCTTGTAAATCAAGTTGGTACTGATTGGCGTAACCAATTGAAATGAAACTTTACATAATTGAGTCCTAGTGAATCTGGAATCATTTTCAACTAGAATCGCACAAAAATTCAAAGTGTAGTTCTAGATATGATTTTCTCAATAAAGGTTGCACATAAATACAATAATTCCAGCTTTTGTCTTTCTTTTACTGAAAATAAAAAAATACAGTAATTAAGTACTTTTCATTAACAATTAATTATAAACTAGTTAAAATTCAATATAAAAAATGGCATAAAAATATTAACATTTTATGCCTATCACTGAGCAGTCAACACCACTCAACCACTGAATGAATGAGGGATAAATATATGTCTGTGACACTGAGTTTTTGTAATAAATAAATAAATAAAGGAAGGAAGGAAGGAAAGAGGAAGAGAAAGGAAATGAGGAGGAAAAAGGGTTTTAGCGCTTTGTAAATTGTGTTTTTAGTTAAAAGCAGGGTTGTTAAAATAAAAAAATTTCAACCAAATTTTGCCAAAATTTTATTTTATTTTTAATAAGGGTAGGTACCTAAGAGAAAAAAAAAAACTCCTACAATTTTTAATCANAATAGGCCCTTTTCCATGGGTGTGTGCAAAATTTGCTATGCTTTGCTTATAGTAAAAATGATTTGGTCTCTGAAATCAACAAAAATGGTAAAATATACTAGTATTGTTGTTGAACGTAGCTACCTTAGATGAACACACTACCAAACTTAGATTACATTTTTGGAGAATTTTCAAATGAACTCCTTTAGAAGAAGCATGTATGGAGATCCTTTTGAATGTGTGACACTTGACAAATATCATTTTGAAAAGAAGAAAAAAAGGAGTATAACCGGTTGCAAAAAAAAAATAAAAAAAAATAAAAAAACATTTTTGGCGGGAAAGGATTATATATATGGCAAGGACGCTGCCACGTGTCCAATGTAAAATTACATTTTATGAAAAAAAAATTATTAAGTATGGAATAAAATTATGTATTTGGACAAAAGCTACGTATTTAAACAAAATTAACGAAAATGAAAAAATATTACTAAGTATGGAACAAAATTATGTATTTTGGACAAATATTAGACAAAATTATCAAAAATTGACCAATATTACTAAGTATGGAACAAAATTACGTATTTTGAACAAGTATTACACTGTAAGATAAATTTATTGAATATTGACCAATATTACTAAGTATGGAACAAAATTACATATTTTGGACAAATATTATACCGTAAAACAAAATTATATCTTATGAAAAAAACTACTAAGTATAGAAGAAAAGTACGTATTTTGGACAAAAATTATGTATTTTAGACAAAATTATAAAAAATAAAAAAATATTATTATGGATGGAATAAAATTTAATAGTCGTTAAAAATAGCATTGATTTTACCTGAAAAAAAAGGATGAGTTTAAATGTAAAGATAGTAAGTAAACTAAAAGGTTCATAAGCTAACTAATATTGATTATTTTATGCTGTTGAAACTAAAGACAGGCTTTGGAATTTTACCAACCAAAAAAAAAAAAAAAAAGACAGGCTTTGGAGGAGAAAACATAGTCCTAAATTTCTCCACGAGTATAGAAAGTAGAAAGTTGAATCAGCAAGAATCGGTTTGCTTTATGGAAAAGTGGCTTTTGATAAAGTGGGCAGGCCACGCTGCCAACACACGCCTCTCGGTATAGTGCCAGAACTCCCGTAATCAAGTGAACACCACATCATTATGATGGAACTCCCGTAATTATTAGATTGTAGATTCTTCTACTTTAATGCACTTGTAATAATAAGTCTTAAATAGACAAATCAATGAATTCTTATTCATATAAAAATAAAAATAAAAGTCTTAAAAGAGACAAATTGAAATGCTAAAGAGACAGAGAGGGGTCACTAAACGCCAAACAACCTATTGTGGAATCGACACATGCCACACGACAATTGGCTACATATGACGTGGCATTGACACCGGTACTTACCCAGTTCACTTTTATAAAGTTGCCTGTAGCTTTGGCAAAATCCAAAAAATATCCTAATTTGACTCTGTTAATTTTTTTTGGTAATTTGACTCTCTTAATTGGGAACCAAACAAGCTTCAAAGTCTAATTAATACAAAAACTATCCCATTTCACAGCCTGACCTATTGGGGATCGTATCCTTGTCTAAATCCTTTAACTATTTGATGATTCCAGCAGCATATCCTCCATACTCATTTTCTATAAATAAACTTTGATCAGTTTGAACCTGGATTTTATAGTGACTAATTGACAAATAATTGGAATAAATTACCAGTGTGAACGCAACTCACAAACCGAATCTTCTCTGTCTATTTTCCAAAACGAAGACGACTCCACAATTTTAAATTCAATCCTATCCTATTCTATTCCCTGACCTACTTTCGTTTTCTTTTTTTAAATAATGCATGAATAGTCTTAAGACTAAGATACACATGTAAAGTTTTTTTTCTTTTACAAAAAGAAGAAAAAAAGTTGTTTGATTATCAAAAAAGAAGAAGTTGTTTTATGGTATTTATATTTATAAATTTTTAATCTGCAGATTCACTTCATAAAGTATATTATATATTATATGACAAAATCTATCGCGTTGGGTAAAAAAAAATTCACATAATATGTAATTTATTTTGTGAATTTCTGCAGTATAAAGGAAAAAAAATTATATATAGTTTGATTCAGTGGGAGCAAACTTGAATTATTACTTATTTAATTACACCTTATTTTAAAACTGATGTTGTTAGGTATGAGCCAGTACTGCATCATACACCAGCGATTAGTTGACAAATGCTTTTCTGTCAGCATCCCCAGAAGAAGATGAATTTGAATCTCTAACTCATGCATTCTTCCTCCATTTTTATACTTTTTTTGGGGGTTTATATCCAAATCGGTGTAATTTTGGCTGAGAAAAAGGCAAAAGCTGTGTTCAACTAGAACACCATTTGTTAATACATGTGGTTTTAATTAAAAAAACAACACACACAAAAAATAGATGAAATAACTTTTATACTATTTTTTTCTAATTATGTGAGAGAAATCTGATCGATTTAATTGAACTTGCAGTTTTAAAGACATAAGAGTACCAGATGGGAACTCATTAATTAAAATTAATTAATTAGCTAATTAAGGTCAAAATATGGCCTGCTTCCCATCCCATGCCATTCAATTATAGCGAAAGCAATTCCCAAAAAAAAGAAGTCTAATGAAGGGCATTGCAAATGCCTTCACCTTCTTCTTCTTCTTTCGTTTTTTTGGACCATCCTCCACCTTCTTCTTGTTGGGACAATTTGTTAATAACAATACGTAAAAAAATAATAATAATAATAAAATTGGGTTGAATTTGACCCACATCTGACTTTTCAAATTTATATAGAGGAAAACAAATTTGGCAACAAACACAACAAAACTATACGTTTCTAACATGATTAAGATTAGATTTGTTTTGATATCCAAACCTTAAAAATTTCATGTAGAGAGAAAAAGTTAAATAGTTTCGATCAAATCCCTAGATATAAAAATCGTCAGCGCATATATAGTAATAGTACACAAATTTGTGTGGAAACATTGTAATTGTGGACCATTTTTTTTTTTTTTTTTTTACTTTGCAATCAAAAACCAAGACATATACGTAAAGATTCAAAAAAAAAATTAATAATAATAATAAAAAAAAAAACAGAACTACTTATAAAAGAATATTAAAAAAATATAAAACAAATGAAAATTCACTTATTATTATTATTTTATCAAAGAACGAAGCCATAAAACTAAGACAGAAACCTAAACCAGTCTGGGAAACAAGCTCCCCACAGAATCAGAATTGAAAAAATGATTCACATTCTATGGAATAGAATCCAAAATGTGGAGCCCCAAACTATAATCCAAACTAAGGTTAGCTAAATGATCGGCAACAATGTTACTCTCACGAAAGACATGATTAACAACTAGAAAAGAATTGTGCTTGAAAAAAGTTCTGTAGCTTTCAATAACATCATAGCAAGGATGCATAGAATTTAGGCCATTCCTAATCCACTCCACAAGAAAAGAAGAATCAGATTCAACATGCACTTTTACTACAAACTCTTTCTACAATCTCTTAGCAAATGTAACAGGCTTTCCTCACCATTATCACATATCAAGCACGAACTATCATTGCTAATCCCTTTTCTCATTCTGTTTTCATCATTTAGCAGTCTTTCATGTACCATTATCCAGAAAAACATCTTCACCCCTAGAATAACATCGAATTTCCAAATGATGTCCCAAACCCAATCAGCTCTCAGATTATCATCATTTTCTAAAAAAGTATACGTTGATTTAACACTAAAAAACCATTAACAGTTTTAGCCCATACAATCTGATCAAAAATATTATTTTCAAAAGCCACTGGGATATTCACCACTTCTTGAACAATTTCCATGGGTAACAATAAATTTAAAGCCTCCAGATTCCAAAAACCATTCTGAAAAAGATCACCAACTTTAAAATTCCAGTTAATATTAAGATTATCACCCCCAAAATCTTTGAGAACCCTACCATTGCACCAACAATCCTCCCAGAAAAGAACCTCTCTCACATTATCCAGTCTCCAAGACAACCCTTTATTCAGAAGATTCTGAACCAAAACAATTCCCTCCCATCGAAAAGAAGAAAAGCTCCCAGCAAAATCATAAGAATGAGTACTCTGGTTAAACTTATATTTACCCTTAAAAAGTTGAGCCCACATACCAGAATCAACACGGAAGAGCCTCCAAGCCAGCTTCATTACAAGAGCCTTATTAGTTTAAACTTACAGTAGAAGTGGTTATTCAGCAAAACAAAACCGCTGGCTCAGCCCACTTGTAGAGTTCAGAAGAAATTGGTGGCGGTTGACGCGTCTTTTGGGAGAACACCTCCAGGTCCCATCGCCAAGAAAGTTGTGTAACAGAGTAGCAACTAGTGTAGCACCGACTTGAATTGATATTCAATTTTCTGAGTCCTTTGGAGGGGGTTTTGATCCTGCGATAAAGATGGTGATTTTTCTCTATCATAAATTTTCCACATTTTTTAAAGTACGCTTGTCTTGCACAGAGATTTTTCAATTTTCTCTGATTTTCTTTGGAATCAAACAGGGTAAAGGAACAGGAAGCTTTGGGAAGAGGAGGAACAAGAGTCATACGCTACGTGTAAGATGCGGACGTCGCAGCTTCCAACTTCAGAAGAGTCTGTGTGCCTCCAGTGGCTTCCCTTCCAGCCCTATAGAAAATGTGAAACATCTCCTACCTTTTTCTCTCTCGCTCACTTTCTTTTTATAAGTTTCTGCTCTCTCTTCCACTTTCCATTCTTTATTTTTTTCTTTTCTTAATGTTTTGAAGAACTTATAAGACAATTGGAGCACCAAAGCAATTAGGAGGAAGACTACTGATACTGGTCGGATGAGGTATCTTCGCCATGTCGCAGTCAGATTCAAGTTCAATTTCAGACAAGGTATTACCTAAATTTGTTCGTTTATGCTCATTTAGGTACCAAAAAATACGATTCAGACCATATTCTACCATGTTCATGCATATGGGTATGTTCAGGTTCAGAGGCTACTCCAAGAAAGAACCGAGACTCGGCATCGTCTTGAGCAGGGAAAGAAAAAAAGTCGGTACTTTGGCAACCTGTTGATATGTTAATCGTTTGTTTAAGAGCTCTAGTTCTTCAATGGATGGTGAATCTTTGAATCGCTGTATAATTGATACCCTGGTTAATTTCTGTTTGAGAAGCAAACTTTACAATTACCATTGCTCCATTTCCAATTTTGGTCTTTCACAAAATATTTCACTGTTAATTACCAGAGATGCATAGAAATCAGAGACGAATTCACCTAAAAACAGAAACAAAATATTCTCACATTTCAGAAAAGAGAGGCCTATTGAATTTTACAGTTCGGAAATTTGTGATCTTAATACCCTCTACTTATACCCTCAACACAAAACAAAAGGCCCATAAATTTGGCTTCAGTCACCAAATTAAATAACAATTTTATAGTGAGAGATGTTGTTTACCATATTTACAAGGGCATTATACAGATTGCCTTATTCTGGATAATTTTTTTTAAAAAAAAAATCAACATCATAAGTCAGTATCATATCATTTTGTGCATTATCAAACATGATTAACAACTTCCGAAACAAATTGGGAAATCCAATCCAAAGCACTGCCACAGAAGATCTCCCAGAACCAGAGATCCAATGCAAGCACTGAGGAAAATATAAGCAATGCCAAAGTCTGGTAGCGGTTCAGTGGCCAACCTGAAATTTTAGCCATCGTCTTAAGAAGTGGAATGGAACTGCTGTTTAAGTCTCTGTTCCTAATTGACCAAGCTGTAACCCATTGCACTCGAGAAGGGTTCAGATCAAACTCGTCCCTCAACCTCCTCCCTAAGTCCGGCATGTGACCACCACCATATAGTATGGCAATTCTATTGTGGCCTTCGTCGATTGCCCGCTGAAGTGCCTCTATTGCAGCTCTGTTTCTTTCCCCAATTATAACAGATTCCTCTTCTACATCGGCTGTCACCTGTGTGAACCTTCAAAATAGTAGATATCTGGCATCAGTTCTCCGTGCATGATAATCTTTCAAAATGGCAAAACCACTATTTTCCAAAACTTCCCCTATCTCAAAGGTAGTTAATTCACAATTCAACATTCTTTTCAACTAAAGTCTGTGTCTTTTTGCAACCAAAGCGATGAGCAAGCTTAAGTCTCTGGCTTTTTGCAACTAAAACATAAATTAATAATCATGTCAAGAAAAATGAGTACCATCAACTTAAAAGTTAAAAAGCTAGTAGAAAACAAAATGCAAAATTTCTAGGTTACTCACTCAGATGTTAGTCTCTTTGCCAGGAATACTTTCATTGCAGCTCCGAAATCAAGCCTTGACAAGGCTTCTAGCTCCGGAAACTCAGATTCCTCACTTCCAACGTCTGCACAAACGCTTCCAATGATAAGAAGGCCCACCAATGGCATAGGAAGCACACGTGACGCCCATAGAAGCTTAGATCTCCAAGGACCAAGGTCTTCTCGAATTGCAGCAGGCTGTATCATAGCTTTTGTGGATTTAAGTGTCATATCTCTCGCAAACGTGAAAAAGCTTTCACCTTTTTTGAGCTGAAGATGTGACAGAATGTTATCAGACAGACTTAACTAAATGCTGTTGTTGCAGTGCAATGGAAGAGAAAAATGGTCTCGAAGTTGTTTATCAAATTGTACAGGAATATATAAATTCCTTCACATTATTAAAAATTCTAACGTGGAAATAATGGGCCATTAACCCATTTGCAGTTAGAATAGAGTATAGTAATAACCTCATTTATAAAAGTATAAAAGTAATATGAGTCAGACATACTAAAAAATAACATTTATTCATAGACATCAATTGGAAAATGGACTTGGAATTGATCCATGGATTTGATAGAATTTATCGAAACTACTAATTTAATTAGAGCAAACAGAACCAAACCTGAAGCATCTTGAAGGTCTCAAAGTCAAGATCTGCATGGTACCAATTATCAGCTTGGTAGTCAAGACAGTCTAATTGGAAATCAAGCATCAGAATTCGAGCCATCTGTCGCTGAATGCAACCTATAATGTTAAACCCACGTGAGCGTGAACCTTTTAGCTTTTTTGCTAAAGTACGATTTCTTCTATTTTCTAAACTCTCCCTGCTTGCTACCATCTCATAAAGGACACAATCATAGGACTCGAGTTCCTTCTGGAGGGTTACAAAGTACCTGCATATAGAATAAAACATAATTCAAACAAGTCTAAGTAGAGAAATGCCCAAAACATAAATGTACTCTATTTATTCCCTTGAAGATAATTTCTATAGGGTCTTAAATGAAACTTAAAGCAATTTCTTAGCAGCGTTTGTATAAGTGTGAAGATTAGTGTTTGAAATTCGAAAAGCAAAACCATTTCTAAAACAGTTCCATTTGTAAATAGATATTATTGCCAAGCATATCAAATTCGTAATAAGAAACTGAATGCCTAAGATATATAACCGAACATACTCTTTATCGGCGATGTGAATTGTCGAAACCAAATCAACCTACAAAGCATCAGATAAAAACCAAAACCCATCAAATAAAAGTCTAAAACCAACCTTCCAAGGAACAAAAAGACCCGCTGAAGAGTTAAAACAAAATACGGAGCTAATACCTGAAGAAAAGGACGAAAAAGAAGCCAAGGGAACTTTTTTTTGTAGCTAACAACGGCGGTCTGCAATTTCCCACTGTCCCCATCAACACCGCGTTTGAATCTCATAAAATCTGCAATGGAATTGTTCTGTAAAAACTGCTCCGCCGAGCCATCTTCGAGCGACTGAACAGAAGAGGAAGCGAGGACCTTCTTCAAAGGGGGTAAACCGAAAGAGTTTGGGTATCTAAGGCTGCGTGCGGAGAAATTCAAAGGTCTGATTTTGGGAAATAAACAAGTGTAAGACGACGAATCAGAGTAGGCGTTGGAATTGGAAGAAAATGAGGATGTGGAAGAGAGTATCGAAGGTGAAGCCAAGACCATTCTTGTCTAGCCTTGAGTGAAAGAGAACTGGGTTGGGAATTTCTTTGGATGAACTGCCGTTTCTACAACGAACAAGAATTCAGTAACCTAAGGCTAAGCCTAAGGCTCTGGTTCTGGTTATTTCGGTTAACGCCACCGAACACAATTTTATAACCACTATTTTTCTTTTTCTTTTTATAACTGGGTTGGCTTTTTCTTTTTTAATTTTGCAGATTTTTTTGCGTCTTGTTTTATTTTCATGTGTCTTAGCACATAATTCCATGCAAACTACATTTGACTTGCACGCAAAGGTCGCTAATCCTTTGAAGATTTATAAAGTTTCAATCACCGAGGACTAAAGATAATTTTCATGAATATTTGTCATCCTTCACATGGACATATTTATTAACACCAAAGTCCAAAATTATAAATTCTGTTTTATTGATTTACAGTCGATTTAATTGGTACCACCATTTATTAACAAAAGTAAAAATAGATTCAATATTAAGATTGGTAAAAGAGAAAAATATATCCATTACATCAATAATAAAAAAGAAAAAAAAATCAAAATGTAATTAATAATAATAATTAAATTAAATACAAAAAAAATATCCAAAAATAGGTGTGCAAATTATCAAACCCATGGCAACTCAGCTTATGAATTTCCAGCAATAATCCCTTGTGAATTCATGTGAAGAAAATAACCTATAAAAATAAATAATTCCTCCTATTGAATTTTGAAGAATTCCCTACCATACTGCCAAAGAATGAGGATTCCCTTGCTTAAAATATGGAAGAAGCTGAAACCTATCTCTCATTGTGACAACAGCCGAAGCCCTGATTCCAAATCCTCAAGGATAATAGTACGTAGTTCATCGGTGTCTATACAGTCAAAAGTGAGCCTAAGATCCAAAATCTCTCTAGCATTTACTAGCGTGGTATCCACTAAACCTCCATTCATTTCCCTTCGCTGTTTTTCTGTTGTTTCTCTTTGTATAAGTTTGGCAACTGCTTCTGTACTGCAAGAAGCATGCAACTTAAATCCATAGAGTAAACTGTCCTCATCTTGATTATCCATCTTTATATGGAGAATTGTGGCTAGTTCTTCCGGACTAAAGTCGTTGAAATGGAAAAACTTAGTCACCCGTCTACAGAAACCTTCATTAGATGCGATTACACGTTTCATTGGTTCGCTATATCCAGCAAAAATGACTACTACTTTTCCACTGTCCATGACAGACATGATCTCTTCTAATGCTTCCAAACCATAGTCCTTATCATCTGCCTTCTGCATGGGAATCAGTCGATAAGCTTCGTCGACAAATAAAATTCCTCCCTCTGCTTCTTTTATCTGTGCACAATATTACTGTTGATTAGAATCTTGAAGAAGGTAGTAATTCTTACACCGAAATGAATATAATTTTAAAAAATAAAATAAAAGAAAAAGGAAAGCTCAAGGCTCCACCTTCCTCCTAGTTTTTGGTCCAGTGTGCCCAACAAATTCCCCAACCAAATCAGTCCTCTGTACTTCAGTTACCCTGTCAGTAGGTAGAATTCCCACCATATGGAGTAATCGTCCAAAGATTCGAGCTACCATGGTTTTTCCTGTTGAATAAAGTAAAAATAATCTCAATTTTCTACTTAACCAAATAAGAGATAGAATTAGCTTCTCTTTACTCTCCCCTGTCTATTGCTAAGTTACTATTGAGATTCTCGAATGAAAGGTATCAAAAAACATGAAACGGAAAGAACTCTATAATTGTGTTACCATTAGAAATGAAACAGATAGTAAACAATCTGAAAACCACTTGCCTGTTCCAGGATTTCCAAGGAATGCCATATGAGGAGGCCTTCTGGTGCCAACTTTCATCCCCAGGGCCCTACGTCTCTCATCCAAAAGCATCCCCTTGGCCCATTTCCTTAGCTGTATCTTGAGTTCATTCAAACCCACTATATTAGACATTTCATTTTCAAGCTCATCCATCTTAGCTTTAGTTTCACTGCATGCTTCAATTGCTCTTCTCTTTCTCTGTTCTTCAAGGGCCTTGTTTAATAAGTCCCGCACCTTTGCACTTCCAGGACCATTTGAAAGATGATTTAGAGGAGTCATGCCCTCCTGCAATTTAACAGTTATACCAACTATTATAACTTACCTAGGGTAGTATATCTGAGTAAATAAAAATATACTAAAAGAAAGAAGCAACCCACAGACATTGTCCTTAGCACTACAATCAGCATCGTTATCAAGCAATGTTTTGACAGTTAAGCAATCTTCAGCCCGGAGTGAGTACCAAACAGCAAGATGAAGTGGTGTCATTCCATTCTGCACAGACAGAAGCAAACAGTATGAGTTAAACTGGCATATTCACACCCATCAAAAAAATCTTAAGCTTAATTCATAAAGAACACTTAGGTGGCTAAACAGTACATTTGCTTTGGCTTCAACAAAAGCACCATGAGCAAGAAGCAACCGAGCAGCATCACTGCACCCATTTTTGGCTGCCATGTGCAATGGAGTTTCTCCATACTGCAAAGCTCAACATTGACACCCATTAAGAAACAGTAACAAAAAAAAAAAAGTTAACAAGCAGGATATGTCATAAAACCTAAATTGTAAACCCCTAGCGATTTATAAGATACATAATTATGAAGTATTGGAAATAAAAAATTCAATACCAACCATGTTCTTGGCTTCCAATTCAACCTTCTCGGGCCCAGGCCAATCAAGAAGAAATTTAACTATCTCAGCCCTGTTGTAACCGGCAGAAATGTGAAGTGGTGTTTGTGCCATCTGCATTTAAGGTAAGAGGGCAAATTCAATGAGTAAACAACTTGTAAGAATACAGACATAATAAATAGTTTAGCGTCCGATCTCAGTGCAGAGAGCAGGGACTAAAATACCAATCGAATAACTAAACAAATACTCAAATGTCTTCATACTATACTAAAGTGGAGAGTATATTTCATCATTCATTTCTACTTTTTAAATAAATACTCTTCAGTAATCTGCCATCTACTCCTCAGTTTGCTCAAGTTTCTAAAATGCACCATATTTCTATGATTTAGTATTGAACCTCTCTCTGATTAGTTAACTATATATGAATTTGCCGTCAAGAAATTACATATCATGGGATCTCATCCTGAATTCAACTAGGCAGATCCTCCATAACTAAAAACCAATGCACGCAAAACTCTAATGAGGACAAGATTAGGATATTGCTTTATAGATCCAGAGGCCATTGTTGCCTTCATTGTATAAAAAATAAACGATTCTCGCTTCCTCGCTACATTCCATTAGAGCATATCCTCACAGACCTCAACAAGAACGGTTCCAAGTGGGGTCATAGGTAAAGATGAAATTTTTATTTTACTAAAGATCGAAATCAATGCCTTGTCCATTGAATTTTCTTTTTTTGAAAAAAATTTAAGGATACTCAAAATGCAACATAAGAAGAATGCGAACCCAAACCCAGTTCGTAAAGAAAATGACGCAGATGAAAGAAAACCCAACAGATAAAATATATAAATGAGTCCGTTAACATAAGAAAAATGTATTCTTGAGAAACCCAATTGAAATCCAATTTACAAATTGAGATGCAGAAGAGAAAGAGATGCTTACAACAGGGTTTCTCTCATTGAGAAGAGAGGGGTTATCACGAAGTAGCTTCTGAAAGCCAAGAAGATCACCGGACTGGGCATAGCCATGGATGGTGGTTGGTTTGGCAGATCTTGAGCGCTGATCTTGAGACTTCTGCATAATTGATGTGTCCGCTCAGCGAGACGATGTAATAAAAGAAAATGGAGAGAAAATAGGGGTTGGCGGGTGGTGGTGGAGGCGTCGGAGTCTTTGGCGGTCAGCTTAAGAATGGACTCACCCCGCGTCCGACTTTTGCGTACGAATCTGACACTGCTTTCCTTTCTGTCCAAAATAACACACTTCTTTTCTTTCTATTTTCTATTCTTTTTCTATTTTCTTTGAGGACTATAATAATCTTCCCCTACATTTCTGTAGCTGTGGCCTGGCCCCCACTTGCTTTCACTCCTCGTTTCACTTTCCAACCTCCTTCATTTCTTCCCTTTCCATTTTATTTTTTTATTTTGTATCTTTTTTTTATAAAAATATGCTTCCTTTAAATAATCACCGTCTATTTGTTTTTCATTCACTTATCAGATAATTTATTTGATAAATTAATTTTATTAATATTTTATAATTATTTTTCTTTAGACTACGTTCATCTAACCTTTCAAAAATATTGCAAAATAATCCCAACTCGTTATCTTTTATGCTGCACACATAATTAAAAAGACAAATCATATATTTTGTGCTATATTGGCTTTTATATTGCTGGTTTATGTTATAAAAACACGCGCATGTCTTTGGTCACAAATGTTACATGTTTACCCAGTCCTTATTTCCTTTAAATATGCTTACCAAAAAAAAAAAATTGTGACTGATCATTTTCGTCTGTTTTCCTTCTTTCTTCTTTTTCAACTTTTTTTTTTTCTTAATTCAACGCTAAATTATGACGTAAAAACTTTTGACACAAGTTGTGTTTCCACTTAAATTCCATATCATGCCATGTTGCTTGCAATGATACCTTATTGGTTAACAGATTCTCATAATTTAATCACGGATTAAATTATATAAGCTGCCATTTTCCTCCGACGCACCTGGATTTCATATTATTCCATCACTACCATGCGTTGATTCAAACACTCCAACTTACAGAATAACAATAATTACGTTATACCAATATTTAAAATTATATATAGAGAAATTATAGGAAATATCATAGCTTGCTTGTGTAATACCTTTTTAAAATTATAGTTTATCATTTTTTTTTGAAAAGGATAATTTATCATATTTACTAATCAACTTCCTAATCATTAAAATGTGACACCTTGTTTTCATATCAAGAAAGAAATCATTGCAAATTTGGATACGACTTCCCTAAGTTTCACGTTGGACGGTTCCCTAAAACCTATAAATGTCCTATGCACATTATTTTGCTCAATTATTCTGTCCAAAAGAAGGAAGGGAAACAAAGCAAAAAAAAGACAAAAGAAATAAAAAGATTATAGGAATTTTTGTAAGGAGGCTCGGTGTGGGCTGGATTAACTATTTATATGTGTCATTTTTTTTTAATTATTTATGTCTACTATTTTATCATTCTCAAACCTAAAATATCTATTATATTTTTGTTTTTAATTTTAAAAAAAATTACAAACACAAACTATTCCTCTCTTATTTTGGCTGCATAAGATCCTTTTTTTTTTTCATTTTCACTCTCATCTATTTTACTTTTATTAGAACAATGATATGAGTTAAGCAACATTTCAAACCTCGCTGCCAATAAAAAAACCATAGGCATCATTTTAGATTTGTAATATGAACGATATTGACGCGGCCATGAACTAAAGCTGAAGAACCCGAATAGCAAACCATTAAGCATATGAATGAGAAACCAAACTTGGTTGAATCAAATGTTAGGTTCCATAGAAAGTTGGGCCCTCTAAGTCTTTTTCTCGCCTTTGAGCACACACAGTGCCTTCACCAAAGGCAAAGACAGTGTGTTTCTCAATAGGCAAAGAAGACGACATAGGCCTATGTTTCCCCTATAACTTATTCCCCACCTTTAAAGAAATACACTGCTTCATATGTTTTACCAAAGTCAGGGTGCACACTTCAAAACATACAAAACTATTCATTGGCATTGCATGTGGTGAAGTAATTTTTAGGGCCTAAACTCCATCAATCCTATGATATGTAGCCTAACTTTATAGTTAATTTTTAATCTAATAACAAATTCAATATATGACATTTTTAGTGTTGTTTAACCGTTCTCCCACCATTCTGTATGCTACATAGCCTTGAGTAAGAGCATATTTGGATCGTAGACTAGCTACAAGATAGCAAGAAGTTGCTTGATAGCCTGCCCAACCAATCTCACACTATTTTAAGTTGAACGGTGACTATATTTAATTATTTCACCCATAAATTACACACACTGTCTAATGTTTGAGCATGTTTGTCTTCAACTACCATTTATTTAGAGAGTATCAATTGCACAAATTAATTGTAAAGACCATTAAGTGAACAAATTCAATTTTAAAAGGGTACTAAAATGTATTTAAACCTAAAAAAAATTAATAATAGTTATTTTTTAAAAGAATAACAGTCGGAGTTGATAACCACATTAAATAAGTAAATAAAACATGTGTAAAATGAATGTGGGTTAATGGAGTGGTAAATATGAAAAACTAAGAAAACTAATGAACATCAATGATTATTTCTGTAACGAAGTGGTACCGGATGAAATGCCTTTTTATTGGGCCTAAAATATAAAAAGCCCAACAGATAATCGCTGATCGTTAGTAGTTGCTAAGCAGTTCGCTCAATCACCAATGGTATCCATCTTCTTCATCTTGTAATTTTTTTGAAAATTTTTACAATAAAAATTGCACAAAACCAATATTTATAAAATTAGATAACATGGTTCATAAATTTAGTAATATATGTTATTTATATAATAAGTAATATTTATTTTTTCGCTAAAATAAGTAATATTTCTATATATATATATATAACATTCTCCATAAATTAAATTGAAAAACAGTTTCAATCCAATCGGGTTGCCAAAAACAAAATATGCAAAAAAGAAAGGGACTGATGCTGACACAGACCCACAATGCTACGTGTCACTCTTCAGCATGCAGATGAGGTTGCTTTAACGTGTGGTCATCACAGTCCTCCACCCAGCTAGATCTCCTTCAAATCTCTTCCTCTCTCCTCTCCACCTCCTTGATATTTTTTATTATAATCATTTTTAACAGGAACAAAAATCACCAGAAGTTTCCAATATACAAAAAGTATTAGAAACCCCACACTCCCTGAAATTGGGAACCGCGTTGTTGATGAACCCAGCCCTTTGTTATCCAGTCTTCAATGGCCAAAGTTGCAAAGCTTCACATATGCCCACAGGTCTTAGATCACTATAACTTCAAGGACCACTTCAGGACCCACCCAACGCTCTTACTTGGACTGGGTTATCGGCGGTCCGGCCCAGGAGTACTCGCCGGCCGTCATGGGTTTTGCTTAAGGTCTTATAGGAGCGAGAATGGAGGGGAATTGGAAGAGAAAGAGATAGAACCTGCGAAAAAGTGTGGAGAAATGAAGGAGGTGAAGGTGAAAAAGGAAATTGGGTTTTGGAGTTGTTTGAGGTCTTCTGTTTTGGGAGGTGTTGGTTTGGCTTCCAGACGCGATGATGAATATAAGAAAGCTATAGTCAAATTGGAGGAGGTTTTAAACTTGGTCAGTTTTTCTTTTACTTTTATTTTCTACTACTAGTTAATTTTCATTTATGCGAGTTCAAATTATTTTTTTAATTGCTTTATTTTCTATTTGTTTCGTCCTTACGGTGAGCTTCGAAGCAATTTAATTTGCTCAAAACGCAGGATAAGCAGTTGAGCTTCTTGATCTTGAAGTTTCCATTGCTTTCTTCTTCTTTTTCTTTTTGAGCAAATCTTGTTATTATGATATCTGTTTTTTCCCCCGTTACTTGGGTCTATATATATGAAAATTGTTTGTTTTTAAAATAATCCCTGGCTTGAATTTGGTTATAATTTATTAATTTCTTACGAACTAGTTAATTCCTGTCTGCTAGATAAAAAGATTTCTAGTTTTTTATTTATTTATTTTTTTAACAAATCTGAACGGATAATTCTCGATTTTGTGAATCAATTAAAAAATAACTCAAAGCCTTAAGATTTTTTCTTTTCCCTTAGTACAAAAAAAAATCTAGTAAAAGTGTATTATACAAAAACAAAAAGTTCAAATCTTTGTTTATAGTTTACAACTATTTTGCAGCGACCTATATGGATAGAAATATATTATATATGGGTATATAATAACTGAGGTTTGTTGTTCTACTGAGTATCAAACATTAAATTGAACCTGCCCCTCTCTCTAAAACGACTCAGATTGCCGTCCAAATTGGAAGATATATTGTGACCATGATGAGCACTGGAGTTATACTGGCAGTTGGTTTTCTGATGTCAGGTTGGCAAACATACAGGCTTAAATTCAGTTTATGAATATCTATGTTGATACTCAAAATCCAGAGAGAAATTAATTTTCTGCAAATTTTTTTGAAGGTGGTGATAGCCAGATGAATACGTTAATTTGGTATAGTTGGCTTGGAGGGATTATAATTGGAACTATGATAGGTTCTAACATGGTTTTAGAGGAACATTGTCGAGCTGGTCCGCGAAATGTGGTCATAACTGGAAGGTAATTTGTCACACTTTCTATCTCCGCTGGATTAAACATTCTTGTAGTTGCAGAGTGACCAAGAGAAATGGCATGTACATGGTTGATGTTGATACTTGAAAAGCTTGCATAATTTTATACTTCTTTATTCAATTCAATTTAGTTTGAAATTGTATTGTTTTTGAGTAGACGGTGGAAACATACTTAGTTAATATTAATGTTGGTTTTGCTGCTTGTTTTGATTGGTTGTTCAGTACAAGGGGACTTGGGAAAGCTCTTGCCCGTGAATTTCTTCTTTCAGGAGATCGTGTGATTGTTGCTTCTCGAAGGTGGTATTTAATATTGTTAAATGTATATTTATAAAATCTTCTATATCTAGATATTTATTCTTTGTTAATGTTCCATTAGTGAAAAAGATTGTTTTACATATTTATTAGCACTGAATTATGGAATGATTATGTGGAGGCAGCCCTGAGTCTGTAAATACAACTGTCATAGAGCTTGAGGAAAACCTAAAGGAAGGAATAATCACTGCGGGTGGCTCATCAAGGAAAAATCTGGCACATGCAAAAGTTGTCGGAATAGCATGTGATGTTTGTGAACCTGATGACGTACAGAAATTAGCAAATTTTGCTGTCAATGAGATCGGTTCTATTGATATTTGGGTGAGTGTTTTAAATCATTACTGTTGTTGTCTATCAGGTATCCAGTAGTTGTCTACCAATCTTATTGTGATGCAGATTGAATTAGTCTTGCAGCTTTTAATCTTTTGTCATCAATCTGTAAACTATTGGACAGATAAATAATGCTGGCACAAATAAAGGATTTAGACCCTTGCTGCAGTTTAATGATGAAGACATTAAACAGGTATGGTTCTTAATCTACTTTTATTGTTGGACGGGGAATTAGAGTGGCTTTACTTAATCCTACATTATATTACTGATTTATTTTAAGAGAGAATATCCCATCCCACATTTCTTTCTCTCCCTCTCTATCTGTCTCCCCCCATCTCTGAGTACCAAAACACATGATTATCCACAGAGAAGGTGTTTGCTCATGACTGTACTGTGCAGCTGATCACATTTTGTTTTCCCTTCACGAAGTTGATCTTTGTAATCTCATAGAAATGCTTGAACTGATCTAACTTTATGATTTATGTTAGATTGTCTCAACAAACTTGGTGGGTTCTCTACTATGTACACGAGAAGCCATGCGTATAATGAGGAGCCAGGCTAAAGGGGGGCACATATTTAATATGGATGGGGCAGGCTCTGGGGGATCCAGTACCCCATTGACAGCTGTGTGAGTTTCATGTATTATTAGGGGGAAATAGCTTTCGACTCATGGAAGAGGATGAAAGTTCATTATTTTATTCCTTTAGCAAATGCTAAGTTTGATGGTGATAATAATACTTATGTTGGTTTGTCTACTTTACCATGTAGCTACGGATCAACAAAGTGTGGCCTTAGGCAGCTTCAGGCATCACTTTTGAAGGAGTGCAAGCGGTCCAAAGTAGGAGTCCATACAGCATCTCCAGGCATGGTTCTTACAGATCTTCTTCTAAGGTATGTTTAGGTGTATCCCTTTTGTTTATAGTCATTTAAAGTCACTAATATTTCTTTGTTAAGTTTGCTATCCTGTTTATCCCCCGACCTCAAGAAAATGTAGAACTAGAAAAAGGGTGCTTAGTTTGAAGATATAAAACACCGGTATTTCTATTTAACGAGTTCTATCCTGCTTATCAATTTTGTTTTCCTGTCAAAATGATCCTCTGTTGTTATATGGTAACGCTAAAATTGATACTTTGTATATGGTTTTGTTTCCAGTGGCTCCACTATACAAAATAAAAAAATGTTTAACATCATATGTGAGCTTCCGGAAACAGTTGCTAGAACTTTGGTCCCACGGATGCGGGTTGTAAAGGGAACGGGGAAGGCCATCAACTACTTGACCCCACCTAGGATCTTACTTGCATTAGTTACTGCATGGGTGCGAAGAGGTCGGTGGTTTGATGACCAGGTAATTAAGATACTTATTTTCAAGTATAAGACATTTATTTTATTGTAATGTCAAATTAATGCATTAAGTTGAGCAAAATTCTTTTTTACTGAAACTTTTATAAGAATGAATCTACATGTTTCCAAAGAATCAGGAACTGATTGTGGCATATGTATTTTTGCAGGGTAAGGCATTGTATGCAGCAGAGGCAGACCGGATTCGTAACTGGGCTGAAAACCGCACACGCTTTGCATTCACTGATGCAATTGAGATGTATACAGAGAACACTTGGGTGTCTGTCTTCTCACTTTCAGTTGTTTGTGCCTTTATAATCCTTTCAAGCACAACTAGCAACTTCCCGGGCACTTGACAGTTTTTCACCAGCAAATCTAAACCAGAAAGTAGTAGAAATACATTAGGCAAGTGCTTTTGGGCTTTGAAGCAAAGGGAAAGCTTTGATGCCTGAAGGTATAACTTAGGAATTCATTTGTCTTTCAGATTATGGGCCTATTTACTTCACTGCCCATTTACACTAAAAGTGTTTTATCTGTACACAGAGAAAAGAACAATATACCATTTGTTATTTGAGCTTCTTATAACGTGTAAAAAAAAGTTAATTAAATTTGTAATGAAATATGTTTTCAGTAATCTTCTATAGAAAACAACACTTAAACCATACTAAAATACACTTAAATGTGTCAACAGCCAAATCACCGGTGTCCTATTACTAGCCGTGACAAATACCATTGTTTTGAAAATATATTTATATTTAACAAAAAATGTTTTTATATTTAGTCATTTCGGAATGGTGTATGAATTACATATAAACGTAGTTTATATACGTGTTTTAGAACAGTATGCGGCATGCCAACAAACGAGGAGGGTTTGATAAGGTTGGGGAAGTCTCTTTCTTTGATAGGGATTTGTATTGAATTAGAATGGGAGGCTGACTCTGGTTGTCTCGTTCTTGTCACACGCCTAATCCAGCCTTAAATCGCGCGATCTTTTCAATCTTTGAGGTGGTTGAAAATTTATGCATTGCTATGTAGTTTCATAGGAGTCTTTTACGGTACCACTCTTTTTTTTGAGATATTACTAGCGAGACCATTTAATATTAATTTATATATAAATAATATTAGTTATATGTGACTATTAGTGCACTTATTTATATGACCAATGTTATATATTATTCACTTATAAATTAATATTATTCATTTATAAATTAATAATGTTAATAATTTATATATTAGTGTTAATGGATTTCGCGATTAATACTTCAAAAAAGCGATGATATTGTATAGTTTTCCACTTATATATTATCCCTTCTTTTAAAAAAAAAAACTTAAGCTTTAAAAAATGAACCATTATTTATTTCTTTTATAATTTTCTCTAATGATTTTGAGACAATTAATCAATAATGAACACAAAAATTAATTATTTTAAGGGTGAAATTGAAAATTTATTTTAAGAACTGATTTTAACTGGTCACTTGGGCAGTCAAATGTTTTATGATATAAAATAACAAAGATAAGAAAGTCTAAATGTGGTAGAATATGTAGTTGGAGTATCTGCAATAATTACAGCTAACACACTTTTATATTATTTGGAACAAGAGGTATGAGAAATAGAAAATGATTTTAGTTGCATAACAAAGCTTACTTTTTACTTTTTTATTTTTATTTTTAACAATCAAATAGTGTCCACCCCAAAAGAGGAAAAAGCCTTGTTGTTGTTGTTGTTAATAATAATTTATGGGAATGCAATATTCTAATCGTTGTACAAAACTAGTTTATCAATCTGTCTAATGATTAAGAAATGTAGGTATCAATATTCTGCTGAATATGGACTTTATACTAACCGAAAAAATGACACAGAACTCATTGAAATTTGAATTGCATAACCGTTGGAAGATGTGTGATCTGAACCTGTATTTTATTTTAGTGGATGTCTATGGGACAGAAAAACACCTACTGATTAAATACATATAAGCTTGGAAAAACTGGAAAGCAGAGAAGTTTCTGTCTTTTTTTTTTTTTGGTAAACAGAGTAGTTTCTGTCGTTCTATAAGAGTAGGGCCTCCCAAGAAATCCTAGAATCTGCCACCCTTTTAAATTAATATATCCATCCCAATTAACCGTTAAAAATAAATATATTAGATGTAAATTTGAATAAATAAAAAATTGAAAAAGCGGGTTATAGCTGGATTGAGCTGAATATTTGCCTTTAGTCAGAGACGCGAATGTCATGGAACTAATTAATAATTATTAGGAAACACATTATTAATAATACCATAGATAGACCATCACCATGTGAGTCCTCGACCCTCTCCCCCTTAAAAAAAAGCCAATGACAATTTCTAATAAGTTAATTAAACTCTTCACAACCCAAATAAATAACACTAAAAGGCAATGAAACAGTGGGACCCTGATTGCTTTCTAATCATCACATGGTGTGAGCCTCAGACGGGCTGTAATAGAAAATTTGGTCTTCAAAAACAATACTATAATTACTGTTATGCATTCAATTGATTTAAATGGATTATAGGTTTTAAATTTTTTTTATTGAATATTATAAAATTTTATAAATTCTATTTAAAATTTATAAGAATTTAATGGAATCTTAAAAAAAAAAAATTTCAATTAAACATTTTTATTCACATATTTTTTTTTTTAAATCTAATGAAATCCATTAAAATTTATAATTTTTTTTAAATAGTTAATGAGTTTTTGAATAATACTATATTTTAATTTTTTTTTTACAAAATTCATTAAAATTTATATTGATTACCTCTCGATTTTTATTTTTTTTAAAATTCAATAAACTCATAAATTTTACATTTGGTAGTTTTTAATTCCAAAAATGATTTCGAATTCAAATTTTTCATTTTATAAAATATTAGTCAAGAATAAAACAAATGGAGTATTGGAAGGGAAATTGGAGAGGACGATGCAGATGAATTGACACTTGGAATGTGTTTTTGGTCCCAAGTCTTCACAATGTTGCTGCATAACGTTTTTGAATACGTCTCCCCCACTCCGTTCACCTGAGGGCGAAGCCAATATTATTAGTTTCTACAGGTTGTTGTTCCACTTCTACACCTACCTTTTTTTTTGCTAATCATTTTATTCATCAATATTAATATATAATTACATTAATCATTATGAGTGAGAAAAATCTTAAAATATTAATTACGTTTAATTGATAATGACTTGAGCATAAATCGCTACGTAAATAGTCTTTAGTTTACCATATTAATTCCAGGTACTTCACAGCCTATAATGAGTCTTTGAGAATGACATCGACTGGGAGGTTCCTCTTTTTCTTTGATATCTAAACTTGATTGGAAAACTTCCCCTTCACTTGCGGCATATGGATTCGGTAATTTTGCATAAAAAAGGGAAAAAATCTTGTAAATTAAAAGGAAGCTTCTAAAGTTTAGACAAATGGCAAAAAAAAAAAAAAAAGATTAGAGTAATACAAGGTCTGTAATTTTTTGTCCCCCCCAAAAAAAGGGTATGTAATTTGCTGTCCATCTGTCTATATATGGTTGCAAAACTACTCAACGGCAAACAAAACGCTGGCAAATCCATTGAAGACCCTGATCATGTCCTTGACCAAGTTGTTGATCATATTTTATGCAATCACCTGCAGAAGCCGCCTGCTTGCCTCCTTTGTGCTAGCCACGGATCATATTTTATAATATTTACACAGATATTAATGTTTTTCTATTAATAAATTAAACCCAAAAATTAAAATAAGCATAAACAAATTTATATCTACGAGTGAAGAATGCAATCAAAGCATACTATATATGGGAGATATATAGATAGGTTTTGTTTTTGGTTTTTGGTTTTTTTGTTTTGTTTTTCCTGCTAAATAGATATATAGATAGGCTACGTATGGGTATTTGACACTGTGAAAATGACTTGGTTTTAACTGCTTCGAGTTGGGTTAGGCTTTAAATTAATATTGCAAGTTGGGATTTTAAATTTTTTAGGAAACGCGTCAATATCTTGGGGTGTGGTTGGATGTTGTCCAGCTGGGGTGTGGCTTTCACTTAGAGTAACAGCCAGTTCCACGAAAGGCCTTCAATTACAACATTTTAGATGAAATTAGGATCACCTAATTGTTGACTTATTTCATTACTTAAAAAACCTCCTAATTTATGCCTCTTCTCTTCTTATATGTATTTCTCGTTTAATTTCATCATGTTATAGATTCCTATGCTTTTATGCCACATTTATGGGGGGAACAAGAAAGAAAAAGTACCAAGGTTCTGAACTAGCTAGTCATGGAGTTTGATCATGCATGCACTGATAATGATATATTTTATTGGTAGAACTCATAATGATATATGATGCACAAGCAAAGCAATAATGATATTATACTTTGCACTTTCATTATAATACATAATTATATTTTACAAATTACCTTATATGATCTGAATCATTCAGAAAAAAGATTGGCATGTACGTGTGTGTATATATATATACACTCCAAATATTGGTTTTCGGAAAAAAAAAATTTCAATGATTTATTTAGTTGTCACATGTGTTTTCCTGTGAGGTGTCCCAAAATTGGGTTAGATTTGAAAACATGCCTTGGATATTTTGCTGACATAACCCACAATCCCACCCTTTGTTTTTAGTCAAATGCATATTCCATAAGCTAAAAGTTTAAGATGGAGAAAATAAACATTTTCTTTTTGCCAAGTGAAATTAAGAAAGCAACAACCGTGACAAGGGAGGTCTGCATTAGTTAATTTTCTCCTTCTCATATGCCTTAATAGTTTAAACATATCAACCTCTTTTTTGTTTTATATTCTTTTTTGTTGTGTTTCTCTTTGGAAGTTTTCAGGCTAACCTGAAACTTTTTCTGTCTGGAAGTTAAGGCTCAGCCAAAACCCAAGTGATTCAAATCCAGAAATGTGATTGGCTAAACCTAAAAGAAGAGAATCAGTCCCACTGCCCCACACAGCACCATGGGAAATTCTTGATTAGTCTCGGCTGATAGAAGCCACTCGCTTAAGCTAATTTGTCTTGAATCTTATACTTATGCCTTGCATAGACATTTCGAATTTTGGGGAACCACTATCGCATTTTCTTTAGAAAGTCCCATATATACTACCAGCCCTCCTTCACATGTGTACATAAATATAAGATAAAGAAAATAGCATATCCTCTTTTGCTTTCCCAATTCAGTAGGTAACTGTTTCACTCTATTAATTGCAAATCCTTGGTATCTTTTTGCACCGCCATAAGATTGTTGTTAATGATATCAATATGAGTGACATTGCTAACCTTCCAAACGTATAATTGTCATCATTAGCTACTAGGAAAAAAATTCCATGTAAGGGACTGATTTTCTTTAAATATTTGATAGCCAAAAGGCTTTTAAAATCTCGTCAAATAATATTCTTCCAAAATTAGCAGATTAAGGTACTATTTAGTATCTACCATAGTCCATTGATAATGAGTCAAATGCAAAAATTGGACAAATCAAGATCAATGGGTTTCGAAATCTTCCAATTGTTAGGACTATTTATTAATATAACAACAACTAAAGAAGTATAATAAAGGATATTAAAAACAAATATTTAAAAAAGAAAAAATAATATTAATTATAGAGTATTTATAATAATTGCTTTTTGGATGATTACTAATGAAAATAAAAAGAAAAAAAATATAATTAATATTTTTTATATTTTTTTTACAAAAAATATCTTACGTACAAAATAACTCAGTTAATTAGCTTTTGATTAATAAATATAATTTTGAAATATTGAAAAACTTGGTTAAACTCGTTTTATTTTCTTAGTTTCCCTTTCAAATTTGAGTGGAAAACTATATTGGTTAAAATAGATATAATCTATTCATATATATATATATATTTTTTTTCTTTTAGAACATTTCTAATAGAATGTAAATTGTTAAAATTAACGTGCTATATAAGAAGATATAGATATTATTTTAAAAAAATATTTTCTAATGAAAAATGTTCATAATAAATGTCGAGCTGACGTGGCTTTGACAATGTTAAAATGAATGTTTACTCTTGGAGACTCTATAAAATATTGTCAAATTTTCAAAAAAGTAAAATTTTTTTTAAAAATCTGATTTGTTCAAAAACTAAAAATACTTAATAAAATATATAATTAATTAATAACTATAAATAATTTTTATGTACATTACTATTGAAGAATAATTTTTAAATTTATTGTACATTTATATCATATAAATTTAAACAATATTTATTTCTATGCTACATATACAGCAATCTCCATTCTTTATTAGAAATGCTTCAACTCCATCAACAGAGTGATAATAATCACTGAATTCAGCAAGTTTAATCATTTAAGATAAAAAATAAAATAAAAAACCCAATGAAAATAATCTCAAATGTGAACATATTTTTAAGAAAAATGATATAGGCCCACATAATGCAAAATGAAATGAGAATTGGGGCCCCCAGGAGAATATCGTAAAATGGGTGCAAGACTTGTACCAAATCAACTCAAAATAAGCAGCAGATGAGATGAGAGAGAGGCGAGCCGTCCCGTTTATCCAGTCGAGTAAACGACGGAGAAACACGCGGGGCAATCGCGTGGGTCCTACCTACCGCACTAAACCTCCGTTTGTCCCAGTTGGCTGGATATCCCACCCCCCATGTGATGTGAATGAAAAGAAAAAGCGAAAAACAATAACTTCATTTTTATTCCTTCATACCAAAAGATAAAAAAAAAAACGCTCTCTTCCACTCTCCTACTTTATCTCTCTTCTGTCCTTCCCAAACACGCCCGCACTCTCTCTTTCTCTCTCAAAGCTAAAAATCTAAAAGACACACAAACACTTCTGAAAGAGAGAGACTGAGAGAGGATATTGGGAGGGCATTGTTCGGGTGGTTTGGTTGATTCAAATCGTCATTTATTTTCTAATTTTAAAAAGTTTCTTCTGATTATTATGTCCACTCCGACTCCGGGAGCCTCTCCGGCTCCCACGTCGCCGCCGGCGACCAACTCTACCTCCCCACCGCCGCCAACCCCCACTGCTCCACCACCCACTACGCCCTCCTCGCCACCTCCCGCCACCCCTTCGCCTCCACCCGCCACCCCTTCGCCTCCACCGGCAACCCCCTCCCCGCCACCCACTACTCCGTCCCCGCCGGTGCCTGTGACCCCTACTCCGTCGCCTCCCGGTGAGAGTCCGCCTCCTACTTCCTCGACCTCTCCTCCACCGCCGTCGACCCCTACGACGCCCGCTACTCCAGGGTCTCCGCCTCCGCCTACGCATTCGAACACGCCGTCGACTCCGAGTCGTAGCCCGCCGCCGCCTTCCACCGCTAACAATTCTTCGCCGCCTGGAGGGTCGGGCATGTCAACGGGGGTTGTTGTTGGAATAGCAGTAGGTGCAGTGGCAATCCTGGTGGTACTGAGTTTATTATGTCTATGCTGCACCAAGAAGAGGAAGAAGAGGAGACGCGACGAGGAACAGTACTATGTCGCTCCACCTCCTGGGCCTAAAGGTAGTAGCTTTTTCTTTCCCTGTGTGTGTGTGTCTCTCTCTCTCTCTTATTTTATTTTCTGGGGAAAAAATCGACATTCTGTTATTTGGGTCTTGCAAGGTGGAAATTCTTCTTACCGACTAGAGGTGTCGGATTTGCTTTAAAATTTCTTACTTTTTAGGCGTATTGTTTGATTTTCGATGTTCAGTTTTGAATTTGTTATCTCCGGGAGTACTCCACAATGATCTAAGAAAATGATATTTTTTTTTTGCTGGGGAACACTTCTAGATCTGGTAGTTGCCTTCCCAAAACGCTTTTATCTGTTTCATGGATGTAATTTTCTGTCTCTTTTTCACTCCGAGATTTTCAATGATTGGCATTATTGTAGATTTGATTTCCCTTTTTCTACCATTGAAGATTGATGAATGCTATAGTATTTGTGTTTCTATGGCGTAGAAATAAAGGCGTTGTAAAATGTGGATGCGGTTTGAATTGTCAAAGGTTATGCTTGTCACATTTTGAATGGAGTAGCATTTATTTAATTGGTAATGGAATTGGAGAACTCTTTCACCCATAAGTTGAATTTTGCTCTAAAATCTTTGAATTTCAAATTTATTTACTTGTAACATAACATAGTTTTTTTTTCTATTTGCATAACTGTTGGACTCCAAACTGGTCAAGATTCTTGCGTTCCTTCGTGGTTTTCATTTCTTTTTCCTTTCCTTCTTGATTTATTGCATTTTTTTTAACTTTATGATTTTATTATCAATTTGGCACGATAATACTCATATTGTACTGTGGTTTTTGTAGATGACCTTTATGGTGGCCCACCACGTCATTGGCAACAAAATGCACCCCCACCTTCTGATCAAGTTGTTACTATGATGCCAAAGCCGTCTCCTCCACCAGCAGTTGCATCACGACCACCTCATTCTCCAGTGTATAGTCCTAAACCGCCGCCGCTGCCAGCTTTCACAAGTAGCAGTGTAGGCTCTGGCTCCAACTTTTCGGGATCTGACAATCCACTTCCACCACCTCCTCCACCAGGCTATGCTTTGGGTTTCTCAAAGAGCACATTTTCATATGAGGAGTTAGCATTGGCAACAGATGGCTTCTCAGATGCTAATCTCCTTGGACAAGGTGGATTCGGATATGTGCACAAAGGAGTCCTTCCCAATGGGAAGGAGGTAGCAGTGAAACAGCTGAAAGCAGGAAGCGGTCAAGGGGAGCGTGAATTCCAGGCAGAAGTTGAGATAATTAGCAGAGTTCATCACAAGCATCTAGTTTCACTTGTCGGATATTGCATGGCGGGAGCCCAGAGAATGCTGGTTTATGAATTTGTTCCAAATAATACATTAGAGTTCCACTTACATGGTATGTGTTTTTTAGCACTTCCTGTTTTCTTTAATCAATCATCATGCTGAAAAATAATGCTTCACTCCTGAAATTTGCTAGTATATTTTTGCCATAATTTCAATGTCAACAAGGTTACCAGTTGCACTTGGATAATGACTTTATGATCAGTATATCTTTACTGTTCAATTGTTATTTCAAACTTCTAGTTGTAACCATCTGACTGATTATTGTTTTGCAGGAAAAGGGCGACCTACCATGGACTGGCCTACCAGACTTAAAATTGCTTTAGGATCTGCAAAAGGACTTGCATATCTACACGAGGATTGTAAGTGATCTCTCTCTCTTTCTCTCTCTCTCTCTCTCTCTCTCCATTTTAGCTGATTTGTGAGTATGCAATATCATGTATATTGTTTGGTTTTAAAAAGAGGGTCAATTATGTGGTTATTTATATTGGAATTTTCCTTAATTTTTTTTACATTTTACTTGTATATGCACAGGTCATCCTAAAATCATTCATCGTGATATCAAAGCAGCTAACATACTTTTGGATTTCAAGTTTGAAGCAAAGGTAATAACTTTGCTAGCTTGAAATAACTTCGACAATTGTTCATAAACAAGTTTTTTAGTTGGATAGAATGGAAATCTGATCTAATACAAACGGGACCCTCTAATAAATTTTTTGCTATTTCCCGAGAGATAATGTTGTTTTAATTTTTATAGGCACTTAAATATTAGTGTTTACTATTTTAATTGACATTTCTAATTTTAATGTCCTTTTCAGGTGGCGGATTTTGGACTTGCAAAGTTTTCTTCTGATGTCTATACTCATGTCTCCACCCGGGTGATGGGAACATTTGGGTAAGACTCCCTCTTTGTGGATATAGATTATTCAAGTTCTTCCATAATTGAACTGGAATTTGATTTAGTTCTTCTGGTTTAGCTTATTGTAAACTGACTAGCTTTATGTGAATCATGATATGTGGCCTGCAGGTATCTGGCTCCAGAATATGCTGCAAGTGGGAAACTCTCAGAAAAATCAGATGTTTTCTCCTTTGGAGTCATGCTGTTGGAGTTGATTACTGGACGCCGACCTGTTGATGCTTCACACACTTATATAGAGGATAGTTTGGTAGACTGGGTAAGTTGTTTATTAGTTTAGGGCTTTGCTTGGTTATAGAGAAATGGAACTAAAAATTTTGAGTTGTCTAGTAAATTGTTTGTTGGGATTGCAGGCAAGGCCTTTGCTTAATCGTGCTTTGGAAGACAGAAATTTTGACGCTCTGGTTGATACTAAGCTGCAAAACAATTATGACCCCAATGAGATGGCCCGCATGGTCGCTTGTGCTGCAGCTTGTGTGCGTCATTCTGCAAGGCGTCGGCCACGAACAAGCCAGGTATGATACTTATATGGGATACTTTGAATTATTGTTTAATCTTTTCAAAAGTTAAATTTGACATTTGAATATGATACTTACTTGTTTGTGAATTGAAATTTGACTATGTGTAGAAAGTGTGTTATTTCTAGTGGATCTACATGCTAGAATTCTTTTGCTCTATGAAATTCTGTATTAAAGTCTTATAACAAGCAATTACATATATTTACATGAAACAACAAACAGATTGTCCGTGCATTGGAGGGAGATGTATCCCTTTCCGATCTCAACGAAGGAATCAGGCCAGGACAGAGCAACGTGTACAGTTCGTATGGAAGCTCAGACTACGATACTAGCCAATACAACGAGGACATGAAAAAATTCAGGAAGGTGGCATTAGGAAGCCAAGAATATGGTGCCAGCAGTGAGTACAGTGGACCAACCAGTGAATACGGTCTTTACCCATCTGGCTCAAGCAGTGAAGGCCAGACCACTCGAGAAATGGAAATGGGAAAAGTGAAGAAAAACAGCCAAGGATTCAGTGGAGGCGCCTCTTAACACTCAACTAATGGCCAACGTTTCTGTAAAAAAATTACATTCTTCTTGCATTCTATTCAAAGTCACATTGATTACAAAAGTTTCATATTTTGCACGAGTTAAATCAAATATTATATTTTTTTTTTCCTTCTTTTTCTCTTTGTGTTTTCGAATTATCGGTTTTTCTTTTTTGGTTTTACATTGTATCTATTAGTGCCTTATACGATACAGGTTCATAAGGAAAGCTTGGTTCCATTCTTTTCATTTGCTGCTTCCATGACTTTTTTCCACGTGTGTAAATCAATTGGGAGCTTCTTCTGCTTTATGTTGTTAATTTTTGGTGTTTGATTGACTTTGTATACAAATGGGTTTATAGTAGAATCTTCATCAAATAAAGGAGCAAAGAGAGCAAATCTTCATTATTACGGTGCTTTCCACTCACAAGTAAAGAGGGAAACAGCCGCGTACGAAGCAAAATTTGTATAAAATGAATTTTCTAACAAATGAAAATGGAGTTTTTGCTCCATTGTATTATTCTTCATTACAAAAGCGATATAAATGCTCATCTCATTTTCTTTGCGTACTCTTTTAATTCCACACCAACACCTAGTGGGCCTAGTGGATGTTGCTAGACAAACCAATTCCAAAAACGAAAAAAAAGAATTTAAAGAAAAAGGTCACGTGCAAACCCAATTACCAAATAAAGGAAAATAGAACATTTTAGAGAAACACGGTCACTAGAAGATCACTGCTGTGTTAACCATCAAACCTGGGTTCAACGGTGTTGATTCAACCCCAACAGACGGACCGAACAAACCGTCAAATGCTTCGAATTATTGAAAAGTCATAAAGTGGGGTCCATTTTCTGATGAACCGAATGGGAATTTGGGAACCAGCTCATGTTTCTTCTTGGCTGAATCATGGCACATGCTTTTTTCTAGTCAAAGTCTGCAGTTGATCTGTTCATTGTGTCATTTTTTTTTTTATATATAAAGTTGAATGTAAGTTTGGTCTAAATTAATTTTTTTAATATGTTTATTAGTATATATAATTATTATTCAACTGTTATTTGAAAAAAAAAATTTAAAATAAAAATATAATAGTAATTTTATAAGCTAGCAGAAACTATAGATAAATTATTATAAATTGAAAAATTTATATTAATTTTTAGAGTTAAAAATTAAATTTTATATATTTTGACAGTAGGCCCGATAAACCCACAAGAGGGCCGTTTTGGTTTTGGTCTAAATCTTGAAGCCCATATTGGCCCGATTGAGTTTTTGAAACTTAATTCAAATAATTTCAGGAAAAAAAAAAATAAAGAAATAAACAATTCTGTATGCAAAAATTGACTTCTAATGCAAGTAGAAGACCCAAAAATACTAGCCTTATACGATGCGTGTTGTGGTGGAATTGGCAAAATACAAACTATATGTTTTCTATTATTAACCAAAAAAAACAAACTATATGTTTTCACCAGCCAAACGCAGCTTCCCATGAGGTGATTCGCGGTTTCAGTTTTTGTTAGTTATCCTACTAGTACACGTGGCATTTCATATTATTCAGAAATTAATCCAGAAAATAAAAATAAATAAATGAAAAGAAAAGTTTTTTTTTGGTGAAAATGAAAAGAGAAGTTGAGGAAAAATAAAGCGGATCTTCCCTTTGCATATTCGTTAATAGCAAGAAAGAAAAAAAGAAGATTAATAAATATTTGGAGGAGTCGCAGGGATATCAAGAAGACTTTGTCTGAAACCCTAAGTCAGTTGCTTTTGGTGGTGTTGTTGTTGAACAAGGTTTAATATGGCTTCTCGTAGACGTATGCTTCTCAAGGTCATCATTCTTGGTGATAGCGGGTCAGTTTTTCTTTTTCTTTTCGTCTTTGCGTTTTGCTGTTTGTTTCCCGTGAAAAAGGAATTGAATGTTAAAAAGGTGCTTTTTCTGGTTTTTTTTATTTTTGGCTACGAAATAAGAAAACGCGCCGAATATTCTAAAATCTTTGTGGTTTTGGAGTTAATCTGCAATTAGGCAGGCTTTTTTCTTGCGGAGAAACAAGGAAATTAATGTTTGCATCTAATTTTTATGTTGTTTTCTTTATGAATAATTGGATAATCCAACCAAATTGTAGATAGACGTGAAAGCTTTTATTTTTGATCTGATCCTAAAAGAGAAGCGAAATAAGAAAAATAAATCTATTAATGTAATTCAATTTCCTACATTTTCGGAGGAATCATAAATGTGGTAGTTATTATTTATATATTGGGCTTCACAAGGTTGATAATTTTCCCCCTCTAATCGTACCAGAGAGTTTTTACTGAGTAATGCTAAGTTTGTTAATTTTTCATCTGTTTGACAATCTCTGGCAGTGTTGGGAAGACTTCTCTGATGAATCAGTATCCTGTATACTGGGACAACATATATCATATATGATTTATCAAGACAAACATTTGCACACACCACATATAGGCACATTATACGCTATTGCAGTTTATACAATATGTTTAGCCTTTGACATTCATCAAATATATATATATATATGTCTAGCCTTTGACTCAAACATATAGATATGTGAATCGAAAGTTTAGTAATCAGTACAAAGCAACCATTGGAGCTGATTTCTTGACAAAAGAAGTTCAGTTTGAAGATAGGCAATTCACATTGCAGGTGAGCTGTGCCTTTTATTTCATATATTTGCATTGCTTTATATTTTTAATCCCCATGCCATAGCTTTCATTGAACTAGCACTACGAGTTCATAAATGCTTTTACACTTTACTTTTTAATAAAACTTTCAATAAGAAAGCACAGAAAGTCTTTGACATCGTAGTGAGGAACTGCATAGCTTTATGATTTGCATGTAAAATGCATAGCTTTATGATTTGCATGTAAAATTGTTATCTAAGGAAGATAATTGAAACCATTGATGGCTAATATCACATTCCTTTCTTTTCATTTGGGCCTTCCTGTTGTTTCATTACACTGTACACTTTCAGATATGGGATACAGCAGGGCAAGAAAGATTTCAAAGCCTTGGTGTGGCATTCTACCGTGGTGCAGATTGTTGTGTTCTTGTATATGATGTGAATGTCATGAAATCATTTGAAAACCTTAATAACTGGAGAGAGGAGTTTTTGATTCAGGTAAAGATTGAGTGTTATTATCATTTAGCCAAATTCCAAGTCCCATCAAATATATTGAATGAGTCGTTCACTTAATGTTGCTTGATTGGATTCACTGTTCAGGCAAGTCCTTCTGATCCTGAAAACTTTCCATTTGTTGTACTGGGAAACAAGGTAGATGTCGACGGAGGCAATAGTCGGGTGGTAAGATGATTTTTCTCTTCTTTATTGTTTTTTAGAATGACAATTATGTATTTGGAGAAAAAGATTCTGGAAAAATACAAATTATATAAGGTTTATGACTATGGGTTGCTTGATTTTGGGAATATTAGATAATATGGAATTTTTACTTGTGGCTGTTATAGTGGATAGAAGATTAGATTCTTGATCTGGTCCTTTTGGGTTAATTCTCACGTGGTCATACATTAATTTTAGTAAACTTCTTATCCTTCCAACTTTCAGGTGTCTGAGAAGAAGGCAAAAGCATGGTGCGCCTCCAAGGGTAATATCCCTTATTTCGAGACTTCAGCAAAAGAAGGTTTCAATGTTGAAGCTGCTTTTCAATGTATAGCCACAGATGCTCTGAAAAATGAACCTGAAGAGGAAAGGTAGACTCTAATGAAAATTGTTTTCAAACCATTGGCTCTTTTAGATTCTATTACCTGCAATTTTGCTCTTGGAAAGTATGTCTGCTATCATGACTATTTATAGTTGATCTGTTTATGATTAGTTGATGTGCCTCATTCATATACTCCCTTATATAAGGATTACTGTTTGATCCCTGAGCCCAAAGAGTTGGAAAGAATAGAATTTCAAAACGTTTTTGCATCTGCTTTTTTGTTATAATCCACGCAATACTATGCGTTAGATTTTGAGATGTTGACTGTTTGGCTATTTACCTTTTTGCTTTTTTTTTTTCTCTTAATGTAGTTACCTTCCTGACACCATTGACGTAGCTGGTGGACAGCAACAAAGATCGTCGGGCTGTGAATGTTAGAAGGGCTCCTGAATGGGTTTTTATTGTTTTAAGTGGAGAAATTAACAACCGCAATTCACTTTTGCGTTAAGCCAGGATTTGAGAGAGAGAGAGAGAGACGAAAATGCTTTTATTTATTATTATTCCTTTGCTCCTTATTTATTGTGTTTAAATGTTTATATTTTTTTTGTTTCAAAAAGAAAAAAAAAAAGGAAAAGGAAAAAAAGAAAAAGACAGAGACAAATGTTTACTAGCAATGTTTTTCAGCCTTTCACGCAAGGAAGCTATCAAACACCCTTGTAAGTGCCATAAGCCACTAGCGGGTCCTCAATAGTTGAAATCAAATCAGCTATGATTAATTCATTTTCATTGCACTATGTGCTACCAGCTACTTGCTTTTCTTGGTATTTTACAGCACTAAAGAATTTTGAAATTACAAAAAATATTAACTTATAGATTTTTAATATAAATAAGAGTTGATGAACTTTAACGATGGTGGTTAGTATCACTTTGCATGTTTATCATTAAAAGGAAAAAAATAATCAAAACTTAATATCTGCAATTTAAGAGTAATTGTATCTTCCTATTCACTTATTATCATTATTTTTCACTCGTTGTATGTACATAATATTTACAGCTAAAATATTTGTGCAATGAAATCATCCATAACAAGTATGATACTGTTCTACTTTCTTCGGGTATGAATACAAATTTTGCTCTTATGATATTACTGTGAATTAGTGAAATGATATTACAAAAAATTCTTTTGGGGAGTGTAATAAGACTGGCTAAAATGTAAAGAAAAACAGGCCTTCCCAGAAAATAAGAAAAGAAAATAAAGCTACTGGAAAATCAATTCAGGACTACAGATTAGAAAGCCGACTAGAGGCAGATCCTTTCCTCCGCCGTCGTCGCTTTTGTCTGATACGCCAGAAGCTCAAGAATACGAGAAGACCTATTGAACAGAAACGAAAAAAATTAATGAGAATCCAAAATATAAACTTTTTTACAAAAAATGGAAATATGGAGTCACTTTTCACCAACCAGTTACGGCAATTATTGATGGAACAAGCCAATGGCTGCCAACCAGCAATGGCATATCAGGCTGCAAGGATTAGGAGAAACTCTCAGTATTACATACCGTGTAATACTATATCACAAAAGAGTAAATCTATAAGAATAATGAACCGAATATTTCATTTTCTTACCTCATCCCTATAGAACAGACCCAAGTATCTGTTTCCCAAAAACTCATCCTTATTTTTGTTAAACATTGTTGAGCGCCTTGATTTGGAAACATCGACTGTAGAATTTAAATTTAAACCTGTCCCCAAGTCAATCACAGGATAACCTGGCAGTCTTCTGTTTCTTCCTCTAACCTGTATATGGTAGCCTTTAGTACCCCATATCTCAAATTTGGAGTCGCTCCTGCAGATTAGTTCCTTCCCCAAGACAGCAGAATATGAAGAGAAATTCACATCAGTTCTACGAGATGGTAATTGGTTGTCTTCCACGTATAAGGGCGAATCTTGTTTAGCTGACTTAGAGAAAAGGACAGGATCCCTGATGTTTCCACTGGTGAAATCCAATATTTTCCTCAGGAGCCAATAACAATGTGTTACCATATGACTGCTGTCCAAACAGTTGGAGTCACCATAGACTGCAATACGACCTTCACCCACCTCTGTAAGTCCGAGAATTGGAGAGTCAGCCTGCAGTCATCATAGGCAACATAGTCAAAATTTTATAATTCATACAAATAAATTTTTGAAAACAATGGACATAAATGGAGCTGAAATCAGTTTTTAAAGCCGGACTTAATGTTGCATATGTCAAGATTTGATTGCATATTTCTCTCTCTCTCTAAGTCATGGACACACTCCTTATTTGAACTCTTAAGAACTGAGTTTTATGAACTGCTTAAATTACTTAAACGTATAGAGCTGCTAAGTTGAGACTTTTTTCACAGCTTCAGAAATGACACATTTTTAAATCACTTCAAACACCCTGCTTTTCTTTATGATCAGCAATGAAATATTGTATAATTTTGTGCTTGTGCATGCATTAGTGTTTTTGCTAACCACAGTCATTTCAGGAGTCCGCAGTACACTCTGAGTGGCACCACTCTCTGAGCTATCCAAGAAAGGAAATCTGTGCACATAACCACCTCTTGGAAACCTCACAATATCTGTCCCAGATGCATATCTGCTCTGCTCACCATCCATGGAATAATCACCATTCAAAATCTTGTCTCCAAAGGCAACCCCAAATGGGGCCAAAAGGTCATTCAGTGCTGGAACATTTGCACCTCCCGTAACTGGTGTCCACCAGCTCCGCGTGTTATCATCAAAGAATCTCATCTTCACCATTGTGTCCACATTATACCACTCACCAAATACAGCCACTCCTAATCCAGTATTAATAACATCATCTCTCAGCTTTTCAATTTCCTCTTGAAAGTACTCATCCTCAAGATCTACAAGCAGAAGAGTCCCGTACTGGCGTGCATCAAAGCATGTAAGAGGAGAACCAAGTGTTTCAACATAGTAACCAGTATCTCGTAACATGTTAAACATAATGTGGAAATTTGTATGCAGGTGGTCTCCATGCCAATCTAGAATATCATTACGAACATCCAGAGAATCTCTTGGAATATAACCAGGAGGGTATTTAATACTGTGAAACTGATCCCATAATACTCGTTTTGATCTTGGTGGAGTTGGAACAACTTTTAACTTTAGCTGAAGCACACAAGTGCTGACTCGATTCTCCATCTCTCCTTGAGATGGAGGACTATACACCCTAAGAGTCACATTGCCTTCAATATCTCCAGAAAATAGAGCTCCTTCTTCCTTAATTTGCATGTGAAGTGCTATATAGCCAGTCCAAGGCCAGATAACTTCTGAATAAGTAAAATGAATGCTTAAAAGATTCCCTTCTTCATCAGAAGGATGCCATATTGGAGGACTTTCAACGTAGCCAATTACACCCATCCCATTCAGTATCGTAGCATTAAAGATAATGGGCATGGCACCTGCATAAAGTGGTTGACGGCAAAAGGGCCAAGAATAAGGGCAATCAGTATAATCAAGAACACTAGGAAAGATGCTTGCACGGGGATGGTAGCTCTTAAGGATTTCATATGATTCTAACCTGAGAAAGAAGTAAAAAATTAGGACTAACCCAATAGAGATACTAAATTTAGCATACAAGTTGCTATAATAGTTACCATGTTAAGAAGAACATAAAAATCTTCCTAAAAATAAACAAAACTTACAGATCAACCCTGCCTGCACCCTGTTCATACATATTAGGACCAGAAAGCTTTGCAGCTCCCTCAACAAGTGCTTGTTTCATGCTTGCAGGATTTAAAATGTCCTTCCGACTGCTTTGAGGTATGACACTAACAAGTAGACATACCATACCAGCAACCACAGGACTTGCCACGCTAGTGCCAGATAAGCTTTTGCAACCTGTACTGATCTTAGATCCCATTATGTCCCGCCCATATGCAACAACATCTGGCTTCACCCGACCGTAACTGTACAAAGAAAGCCGAAATGAACTCCATACTATCTTAGGGAAAAAAAGAGAGAATATATTCTGTAACAGCTCAAATAAGAAAAACAAAAGACAAATATATGAACATATAATATTGTTGGCAAATTTAACCTGTATGAGAAGGGGAGGGGGGGTAGGGGGGGGGGGAAGAGGGGGAGGAGAAGAAAGACACTAAATTAATTACCCATGAGGAATCTCCCAAGTACTCATGCCCCGTGAGGAAAAAGAAGCAATATGATCACTGTAGTCAATGCCACCAACACCAATGATGTCACTCTGGTCTGCTGGATTATTGAGAGTTCCATAAAGGGGTCCATCATTTCCAATTGCTGAAACCATAATAATATTGTTTGCAGTTATTTCCCAAACCTAGTGAAAAAGCAAGCAACCTTGAGTTAAATATCATAATATGTTTACTATATAAAAAAAAAATTAAAAAAAAAAAAAAAAGAAACTTCATTCAACTTTCTTAATCACATAAAACATTTCATGCATATTCTGACTCTATACATTTATATATAGGGGGTCTTACCTTCTCAACAAAGGGGAGATCCAAATAATCGGGTCCACCAATACTCAGATTTAACACATCCATATCGGTTGCAATGGCATAGTTGAACGCATCAAGGAACCAAGATGTGTATGATACCTGCAATAGGCTGAACACAAACTTCTCAAAATCTTACTAGATATTATTGACTAAACCTAATGTCATTAAAGAAAGAAGTATTCATTGTATATTAGCTGCATAATACATTTATCTCAAGAGTTTGTTATTTAAAGTCTTTGCTCTGAGGTTAAAAAGTTATAACTGGCATCAATGAAGTACCAAAAAAGACCAAAAAGTTGCAAGGAAAATTTTGCATTTGCAAATCCTAGAAATGATATGAAACAACTATAATGTGAAAACAAGTCACTTAATGCAGAATTCCAATCATCTTTAGGCTTCAAACTTTAAACTAAAATCTAGAAACAACTTATTTTCACTTTTTAGGGTACAGAATACTGCATCTATGTTGTTATATGACCAAAGATACATTCTTCTGATGTCCAATGTTCATTACCTGTGCATCTGTAAACACTCGAAAAGCATAAATCTCTGTGTCAGGGGAAAAACCAAGACATTCTGCATCTACACCAGCAATAACCCCAGCTACAAATGTCCCGTGTCCAAGATTGTCATTTAGTGTATCCTCATTGGTCCAGTTGGTACGCTCCTATACATTGTTCAAACCATCATTTGTTGAAATGAAATAATGACTACAAACTCTAAATACAGAAACACAAGCACAAAAGATACTTCCTCTGCCTCTGTTATATTGTTGTCGGTCCCATGTATTAGTACATTTTTAAAATGTTAAACCCTTACCTTTCAGTTCTTATATCGTACACTTTATTAAAGCACAAAATAAAAGAAAGTTAAAAAATTAAAGAAAGCCATACTAAAGTATTAGTTTTCACTGCATTGATTCAAAGTTCAAAAAAATTGAGTACTTGTTCGTAATGGATGAAGAGACTAATACCTTGATATTACGAAAATGCGGGTGATTAGCTCGGATGCCAGTGTCAAATATGGCCATTTTGACTTTTGACCCAGTATACCCTTTTCCCCATAGAACCTCCGCTCCAAATGATGAAGTAACTTGAGATCTCTGCACCAATTGTTAAAACAAGTGAACCAATTTGTAGAAAAACAAAAAAGATATTCACAAATTTAAAAATTCCTAGAAAATAGCTTTCTCAAAAACTCATTTCAAAACCGGTCCTTTGTAATATATTAAAAACAGGATTCCTTTATCATTCTTCAAAATGTTCAGCAATTACAATAATTCAACAAATACTAGTCTTCTGCCAAATTCCAATTCCTTCGATTTTCTTCGATTGCCAAACAGACAAAACCAAAAGCAACAGCACAGTTAAAGAATAATAAATAAATAAAACCGTACCTGAGACAAGAGTTGCCTTCCCCAGCTAATTGTAGAATTAGCAATCGCGGTGTAATACTGATCACGGCCATCGCCATCGCCAAAAGACATTGAGGTGAAAATCTTACCAGGCCGCTTCTTGCCATCGACAAAAGCCCCAACTCTATCCCTTTCGCTCGTCTTCTCGTTAAGTAAATCCCTCCTATAAGCCACATCCAAATTCACATCTTTCACAAGCTCCAACCTCTCAATTCCTCCAATCACCCTTTCCCTGTCGGAGTCGTCGATCCAAACCAACCCGAAATCAGTCGGATACTGGGAGGCCGGGTTCCGCCGCTCGATCCATCCCCAGCCGCCCAAGCGGAAACCTAGCTCCAAATACTCCCGGTGAGCTTGCGCGGTCTTGTAGTTGACAAAGCGAACGATGTAGTTGCTGCGGCTGATTTGGTGGGGGCGGGAGGAGTTGAAGGTCGGGGACTGGGCAGAGGAAGGAGGAGGCGTCCGATGAAGAAGAGAGACGGAGATGAAGATGGAGATGAGACAGAGTGAGAAGGTGGAGATGGGATGAGAGAAAGAGATGGTATTCATGGCGGTGCTGTTGAGGAAAAGGAGAAGATGAAGAAGAAGGAGATTGTTGTCATTTGGCGGGAAATAGAAAGTGGGAATCACTCAGAGAGTGTAGGAAAAGAAAGCGAAAGAAGAGTTTGAGTTTGATGAGGTTAATAAGGAAAATCTCTACTCAGGTTCATGCACTGTTTTCAACTTGTAACTTTCGTTCCTCTTTTTGTGCTTACATTTTTTCCTTTTCTTTTAATTTTGGATATATATATATATATATATATATATTATTTTTCTAAATCTAGAAACCAGTTCACACGCAAATATGCCATTGCCAATTTCCCATGCCTGCATTCACAGACATGAATTGAAGAAATTATTGGCAATTAAAATGGACGAGGCAAGCGGGGGAACAGTGAAGACGAAGAGCTGGTGAATTTTATATAAATTCAAGACAAAATAATAAATATACACCTTTTCTTTTCTTTTCTTTTCTTTTTTTCTTCTTTTTTTAAAGCAAAATATGTTTTCTTTTTTGACAATCCTATATTCATTTTGATTTTTATTTCAATTCGTATTTAGTGAAATTAGTAGAACCGTTAGCAAACATAAGTCTTATACGACGCCGTTCGACCTGCGCTTCTTAATAGTTCTTATGCACCATTTGACGCTGTTCCGTAGAACCAAGAGTTCAAACTCGAAAGGAGATGAGTTTGTGTCAGTGAGGCTCGCCCACTGCAGTCGATGGCGCGAGGGCTAATCATTTCAATCTCAGCACAAACCGCAAAGTCCACCAATCTATATGGGTTCGTCCCCAGATTACCCCTACCAATATGCAAAATCTCCTTCGTGTCCCCTCGTCTTCGTCTCTCTGTTCCTTCCCCTCGTTTCTTCTGCAACTGTGCTTCTACTCATCGCGCTGTCGACATGGAAAACTACAACGAAGCTTTCTCCAAGCGAATGGCCATGGCCGGCCTCAAACCTCACCACCGTATTGGTCTGTGTTCTTTTATTTTTATTTTTTTATTTCCCTCTCTTTGCTTCATTCGGAAGTTGTTCAAAAAATTCAAACTGGTTCTTTTTAGTTTCACACATGATTCTTCAAGTTCAACAGGAACTTTTTTATTGGGGATTATATTAATTTAGCTGATTTTTTATTCATTTACTTTTTGTTTTCTTTTCAAATCGATGAGCATCACTTTGCTATTTTTTAGTCTTCAAAGCTTGTTCTCTTTTTGAAAGATAAAGAAGTTTTATTCATTAATTTTAATATTATAAGAATGTTGAATTGTTTGTTATTCTTGTGTTCTGTTCTCTCAGCTAAGTTAGTTCCACTGAATTCATGTATTCATTATGTTATTAAAAATTATTTTCTCGATTAGTATTGCTTGGAGAACTAGAAACCCAGTTATACCGATGCTTGTTTACTTTGTTTATAGCAATGGGAGTCTCTGGAGGACCTGACAGTATGGCACTGTGTGTTTTAACTGCCCATTGGAAAACCAGAGGCCTCAACGCAACCCCCGGGAATGGCGAATTTATTGAAGGACTCTTGGCTATAATAGTTGATCACGGGCTGCGTGCTGAGAGCCAAGAGGAGGCCGAAACTGTTTCTAATCGGCTTTCTAAAATGGGTACACTAAATTTCTTTTTTCTTTTCTTCTGCATATATGTTCTTTTGGTGCTTGCTTTTTGACTTGGTTTATGCAGTTTAAAGTTTACTCTAAGTAAATGGCTACCATAACTTTTGTGTAGGTATCAGATGTGAGATTGACCACTGTGATTGGTTGGATGGTCGACCCAAACAAGGTCACTTGCAGGAAGCTGCTCGTGAAATGAGGTGACAATTTCTATTTTCCACAATTACTTGGCTTTATTACTAGGGGTTATCTTGGAACCAGGTTTAAAGTATATGTTTTGATTTGGTGAGAATGGTCCATGATCTCTTAGAAACTGGATTTGATCTTCAGGTACCAAAAATTTCAGAAAGTTTGCATCCAGAACCAGATTGGTGTATTACTTATTGCACATCACGCTGATGATCAGGTTTGTTCAGCCTATTCTACCAGAGTGAGGTGTGTTTGTGTCTGTCTCTGGATAGGGGATGACAGAAAGGGCCCATTTGTTTAACCGGACTGGACTGAATTATTTCTAGTTTAGCCCAATCAAATTAGACTATGTCTGTCTCTGTCTCTGTCCAATCAAATTAGATTACAGATGTCAGTCTGCTTGCAGGCATAATCATTTCCGTCCTCTAAATGCCGGGTCCATATTTTCAATATTGAATTGAATGATTATGGTACTGCCCTTCACTGGATTTATTTTTCAAATTTGAAGAGTTGTACAGATGCTAGACATATAGTGATTGCTGAGACACAATGCAGGCTGAGCTATTTGTTCTAAGACTATCACGCAATAGTGGTGTTCTTGGACTTGCTGGAATGCCATTCACATCTCAAATTTTCTCCTTATATACCCATTCCTATGATGAAGTTTCAAAAAACTATGGCATCCTTCTTGTGCGGCCACTTCTGGATTTTTTTAAAGAAGATATGTACAAGGTTAGGATGATAAAATTATGTATATGCTTTCTTTGATTTTTAAAATGCCTATTTTATTTTGCCTTTGTAATCATCATGATATTTTACTTTTTCTTATTATCTTTCTGTAGATATGTCAAGGAGGTAATCAGGATTGGGTGGAGGACCCAACTAATCAAAGCCTGTTATATGTCCGTAATAGGATACGGATGTCATTAAGAGACTCATCATCATGTGAGTTTTACTTTACTTCACATGATGTAACTGAAACCTTCAGATTGGGTGGTAGAAAGTTTTTACTTTATCTCTGCCTTGCATGGGTTTTTAATTTCAAATATTGTGCAATTCCTTCCTTATCGGTATTCTGTTATAGTGTTGGGGCTCTTATTCACACACAGAGTTTGACAATTTTAGGTGACTTCTCTTATATTTCAGCTGGATTCAAGTCTGAGCTGCAACCAGTAATTTCTTCCTGTCGAAAAACTCGTGTATATGTTGATCATATTTGTTCTAATTTGATAAGTAAAGCAATAACTATTATGGATGTAAGTACTCAATGACTGTTCGTACATCTTAACAATTTGTACTTCTGATTAATATGATATGCAGTTTATAATTGCATTAGTCTAAACCTTCCAAAAAATGCTGCTTGAAGCTGGGGTATGCTGTTATGGATTTAGAGATTTTGAATCAATCAAAAATTGACAATGTATGCCTGTCCAAGTTTATTGCCTTGGTTTTGCAGGTATGCAATTTCTTACAGGAGTTCATAATTTTATCTTATGTGTCATTTGAATTCTTAATTATTTTTCTCAAAATGTTTTCGAAGTTCTGATGGATTACTTCAGTTCATTCTCTAAAACTGTTTTCTGAATCTGGCAGTTTATCTCGCAAAGGCAAAGGCCGATCAGAGGCAGTACTTCAAAGTTGCTGTTGGACTACCTGCATTCATTCCCATGCAAGGTACATCTGCTTTCAGTATTCTGGAACTGGTTAGCTTGCTATGCTGTGAACAAGACTTTATCACCAACTCAGTCAATCTCATGTTTAGTCTTCTATTTTAATTGGGTTATTCTTCTGTTTGGCTATCCTGCAGACTTCCCTAACGGCAGCAGGTTGTTATCTATGTCCTGCTCCCGGATCTAAAGGCACCAAAGTCCTGGTCTGTTGTTCTGTTAATTGCCCTCGGCCTTCAACAATGGAATTGTTCAATGCACACCCTTATGTGAAAACAAAACACCACTTTCAAGATGATATAGAACAAATTATAGCTGATGGCAAATCATATGTGAATCACTTGATTCCAGATGCATCAGATGTGCATTTTTTGGACATAACATCCGGATCAGTTCTAACTGAAGCTAAAAAACTCAATTTGCTTAGTGAGTCAACCTATAAGAATATTCTTCTTTTGCAGAGTGAAGAAGTTAAGAAATTCAGGTCTAAAACTACAGAAGCAATAGAGTTTGAGTCAAATCATGGAGTAAAATCTGCCAGTACATATTGGAGTGGACCACTTCTCCCTGGGAAAATCTGTTCCTTCATGAACCGATTCTTTCTCATATGGGACCTGAGTGAGAAAATTACTGACAGGGCAAAATCTGAAGAAGTTAATGGTGAACAAGAGTTGGGAGGGGAGGGTTGGCATTGCCATTGCAGGACTTGTGCAGTTGGTAACAACATGGAAGCTTGGTTGCGCCATATGAATGAATCTGACTGGCTGTATCTTGCTGACTTATCAAAATGTCTGATTTCAGAGAAGTTTGAACAGCAAAGTGGTCTATCATCTACTAGTCTGGAGCAAACAACTGACAAAACATCTCTATGTTTAAATTATGCAATGGTTTCAGCACAAAGAGCTCTTCAGTCTCTCAAATCAATCCCAGTTGCTGCAAGAAGAAGCCTACCAGTCATAGTCAATACCGAAGGTCACCTACTAAGCATTCCGGTATGCTTACCTTTTTACTACTTGTTGAATGACAAATCTATTTGACATGCTCCATTTTCCGTCATATTTTCAGAATAATTGCATGCCACTTTCAGTAGCTGATAACCAGGCTTTCTCTTTATACTTAACCATATAAAAGATAGCAATTAAGTTCAATTTTTTTCTTGCAATGACATTGGTTTTGCCATTCAGTTTTTCTGAATCCTAACAGTTCAAATTTTGGTTTCAGAGTGTTGGGTTCGAGCATTGCCCTTGCTTTACTGTATCCATAGAATTCAAGCCAAGAATACCCCTCGGTGGAGGTCATACTTCCTTCATCTAGCCACATCTTCAACTAACAGATTTCCTAACCTAGTTTGAAGCTTGGTCATATTCATTTAGACGGAGTTCATGAATAACTAGTTTGTCTATAACTAGTTTGCCTGTCTCCACAATCAAGGACAGGTTACTGACCTTTCTGCAAACTTTTGATCATATAGGTCACCAAGGCGGCTCACTTCATTCTTTTGGCTTGCAATTATATTGTAACAGTATACTTACATGTATCAACTGACCTCCCAATAAATGAAGCTAAAATTTTCTGTCCATACAATGTTTATGTTATGGTATATTTTTCTGTAATGAAACCAAGATAGGAACATCGGCCACCTGCTTTAAAATACATAAAAATGTCTTTATAAGTTTTTTTTTTTTTCCTATTTATTTATATTGAAATTTTTTCAATAAGGTCGGAACAGGAATATAAAAGAATGATTAAGAGTGGATAGAGTTCAAATCTCCTTTACGGCAAACCATTTACATTAAGATAGAACAGTTCAGCTTCTTCAGGAGCTATTTACACTGTTCATGAGGCTTTGCACTAGTCATTCATTATAACCTTAAAACGAAAAAGATAATGACAATTCATAGATCCAAGAGCATTTCCGAGCATTTCCTTCCAAATTCAAAAAGGTTTGTATTCTGTTCTATTTCTTCCATTGCATCAGACAAAAGTCTGTTTGAACGCATACAATTTGAAAGACAGAGACTTCCATCACTTCCCAAAGTCCGGACTTTAATGTCTCAAGATGGTAGTCAGGGGAGTGAGTAATCAAATCTTTGCAGTGACAAAGAAGTATTCTGTTACAAACTTTTGAGAATGAAGAAAAGGGAAATGAGGAAAAAAATAAAAATAAAACAAAATCATAATCTGCCCTGACCTCCTCCCTCTTTCAAAGGGTCAAAAGATGTAAACCATTTTTTCCAAGGAGCATCCTTTTGCTGCTCAACCCATGACAGAAAAGCACTGTCCAAGAGGCAGAACATATTAACATAGAGGAGTTGATATCTCACAGGAACATATCGGAAATTTGCAACCTGAACAATTGGCCATACACCACCCTCCAAAACCAACGCTGGGAGGAAATCCCTCTTCAAGCCTTCCTTCACTTCATCCACACTCTTGCCAGTGGCAAATCCAACGTAAGTGAAAAATGCAAACAAATCGAAGGGACCAAAGATAAGGCCATCCAAAGCCACCTTAGTAGCAATAAACCGCGCTGACTTCGGCTGTAGTTGAAGCTTCAGCCTTATAAATTTGTCCAAACCTTCATACCTACAAGATAAAACGACAACTCAGTTGAAGCTTTTGAATAAAGATTTTGCATGCAGCTAAATTCCCAAGCCCATGTATCTGTGCCGTGCAAAATTTAGCTACAATAGAAGTTTTTAATATTATAATAGAAACTTGGTTTGTTTTTTCACTAGATTAGAGAAACATTCACTTTGGAGAAACATTCACTTTGCTTCTGATGATGTTCCTAAGTCAAACACCCTTTCTTTTATTTATGGGGGATGGGAATGGGGTTGGAGAATTTAGCAGTTGGCAAATAGAAATTCATCCGAGTGACCAAGTGAAATAACAAGATAGGAAGGAAAAACAAACCAGAAGTGGCCAATGGGTCCAACAAAGCCAAACCCAAATGAACTTGTAATTGCTACACGCTTCCAGTCGATCTTAAAATCTATATCTGCATCTTTTTTCTACATTAAGATAATTTCCAAGTTTTAGCAGAAAACTAAACTGGTTGATGAAAGATACTACTACATTCTTCATAAATAATGATTTCTACTTACAACAAAGAAAGTAAAATACAAGTTATTCAATGGCAAATAATAGAACATAATAATGAAGATGAAACGTATATACAGATCAGAATCATGCAACCATCTGATAACTAATTTGTGGAACCAACCGACAAGAATTAGGATATATAACAGATCTCCATTTTGATAGCAATACCATTGTGTATGGTATATAAAAATTGTCAAAAAGGAACATAAGGGCGAAAAAAGATTGACAGTTGAGACTAAATGGGCAAGAAAGATTGTACTCGAAGCTGACCTTTCTGATGCACCCAAAGCTTGTGAATGTACTTCACATGCACCAAAAGAAAGATGCGAAGGAATTTGCAATTATTAAACTAAACATATGTAATATCCAGAAAGCAGAAATTCAACCAAGGCTAGCTTCTTAAAGAGCACTTGCTTCATTTACATCTTGCTACAGAACCAAAGGAACTCACTATGAATGATAGTAAACTATTAATTAGCATAACTTTCATGATACCTTTACCGGTCATTTCTGGTGAATGGTGATGGCTCCCACTTTTGTCGTGGCTTTACCATAGACAATACATGATAGTTGATACCTTCAAATTCCGTGTAAAATGTAAAAAAAAACTATGGATTCCAAGGCAACATTTAACTGAAATAGTACTAAAATTCAGATTAAATTGTTAAGGATTCCAAACAAAAAAAATGGAACCATTTTGTCTCTCAATGCCAACTAGGGAGCTAAAATATGTAAATTACAATACTTTTGACTACAAAAATATCATCACTCAAACAAGCAAGCTTTACATAAAAACAAAGAATAAGCAGAATGGATACTCCATTTTCAGTTGGAAGAATCACACTTATTTGGGGACTATCCCAATCTTGGAAAAATATCCTCAACGTCTCAGCGAGAAAAATTCCATTCGATAACCACAGCAAAAGGAGGTATTTACAGCTACCCAATTCAAGAATATACGATTCGAAGACAAAATACGATTCCAGGACAAAAATAATCAAATACTCATGTAAGAAAGCCAAAGCGGCAAGCAGTATACAAAAGAAAAACAAAAAGATGCGAGATTGATTGATGGGTTTTAATGAAGATACTCACAGAAAATTGAAGACGCTTTTTGGCGGTGGAGTGGGTGATGTACTGAGCAGAAATATCACCGACGCCCCAGAGGAAGCCGGAGCTGATGACCTGGGTCTTGACTGGGTGATAAGCAAGGCAGTTCTGGTACCACTTCCACAGCCTCAGCATCATAAATCGCGTACGGTAAACGAGCAAGATAATAAAATGGGTCGCGAAGGAGGGAGAGAGACTGCGAGAGAGGCTACAAAATTTAGAGATAAAAACTCGGAATTTGAGAACCCATGTCTTATTTAAGACCAGGTTGCCGAATGCTAGCAAAAGCCTGACAATGCTACTCCTAATCTTTTTTCCATGGTTTTACAAGTGCGCAATATTTCCATCCGAAACTGATGAAAATTTGAGAAATCAATCGTCTTTATACGCCTAAACACAATTGAAAGCGATGAACCTGTTGATTCCCTTTGTATAATAATTCATTGGAATAATTATAAATATAATTAATAATAATAATATTTTCTCCAGTGGACCTCTATTTGGCTTGTGATGGAGGCCATTTTAGACAAATATGGACTATTCTTAACTTTTTTTTCTTTTTTGAAAGATTATTCTTAACTATAATTTAAGAAAAAAAAACACTATTCTTAATTATGTTAGAGTGTAATAATATTGACTAAATTGAATATCTATTAGAAGAAGTAGGGCTGTGAAAAAAAATCTACTAATTGACTAATTTAATTTGTTCGTTTTAAAAATTCAAAATTAATAATTAAGTTGGTTTAGATAGTTTTCAAAAAAAAAATAAACCAATTTAAATATAAATAATTAAAAAATATAGATTCAAACAAAATTAATAAATTATTATATTTTTTGTTTTATTTAAATTTATAATGGTTTGCATAATTTAGTAAACAAATTAGTTATAAATGATACATAATTCAAACCAATTTTGTTTTATTTATTATATTCTAAAAATAAATATTTTTATTTTTAAAAATGCTAGGATTTTTAATAATTTTGTTGTTGTTGCTATTTCACATAAATAAAAAAAAGTCTTCCGCTTTAAATTAATTTTTCATGATATAAGAAGTTCAGTGTGGTTTTAGTGTTTACCACTTCAACACATGAGGGTGTAGTCCATGTGGTAGGAACCAGCTCACTCATCACACCTGTTTGCAGGAGTTGCGGGTTCGAGTCTTGGTAGCCCCACATGATTCATGTGTTCCCCTCCTCTGCTACCGCACGAGGGGGTGAGAGATTCCAGCAATACGGGCTGCCAGTAGCGGACTCCCATGAAGTTGCAAAGACGCTTGATTTGACCTTCTCGCTAGATCCTTCTTAGACCCATGACTCCGCTATGGATAAGTCCTTTTTTTCAAAAAAAAAAAAAAAAAAAAAAAAGTGTTTACCACTTCAATTTGCATTCAAGTACAAAGTCAATGTCAACAAAAGTTACAAAAGCCACCATGGCAATGATATTCAAATAGAAAAGCGATTTAATAAATAAATAAATAAAAAATGTCCCTTTTTTTGGGTAAAGAAAATAATAAAAATTCCATGTCATTTTAGAAGAATAAGAAAAAATACTTATTTTGCAGGGAAAAAGATCTATAACCACGACGTCGTATGGGGTACCTCTAGCATAATAATAATTTTTATTTTTGCTATGACTCTAGAGTAATAATATATATTTTTTTTGTTGCTAAAATCTAGCATAATAATAATAGTCTCTTGAATTTTAACCTCGAGAATAAAAGCAGGCGTGGAGGAAACAGAGTTTTTTGCTGGCGTGGCGAATCCTAGTCCTCTGAATAATCTGCTGCTGCTACAAATTTTCTCTATGTCCTTTCTTCTAAGAACCTCAAAAAATTATCCCAAAAATTTGAAAGTGATAAAAATTTGTGGATAAGAATCTCCAATGGATATCAAAACACAAACACACCTCGCTAAACTCCAATGCTCGTACCACTTGAAACTACATGGATTTACATGCACTGCTCTTCACCCAACCATGGACCTCCATTTCTTCTCCCTCTGAGCTCCGCCATTGTCCACCTCAACTGGTACCTCTCCAGCCTCATAATATTTATGTTATTTTAAGCTATCTGGGATTTCATCTTCTTATTGTTATTCATTATTATTGCTTGCCTTGAATGCACTATACTATGTTACATATGCACTTAATTTCTTCAACTCAAACTGCAGTTTTTGTTTTCACCCACTCTAATCTCATAGTTTTGGAAAAAAATTCTTTTTTTTTTTTTTAGATAAAAAGGAATTCTCCTTCTGTGTAAATGCATGAAAAAACATAAATGATAGGATTTGGGTAACTGCAGTTCTCTTCTCCCAGTCTCTGGTCTTCAATCATTGAAAGAATTCAACTTTGTAAGGATCACCATGTAAAGTGCCAGTTGGTACCCTTTTGGTCTTTGCATTAATTTACACATTGGATATACGAATTGGTCCTTGCATATTCTATGTGGTGGTAATTCATGTTTGTGTTGTGTTTCGTACCCTTCATATTGTTTTTGTTATTGCTTTTGTTTCCGGTGAATTCTCTTAAGCAATGATGGTGTTCAAGTTATCCAAAAAAAAATTAATTTTGCATATTTTGTCTCAGAGAACATTGCAATGATTTACATGACTAGACTTTTTATAGGTTTTGTAAAATTGTAGAATGTATATTATGACTAATCAGATAAAAAACTTCACTGAACTTGTTCATCCATTAATCTAATGGCTACTTTGTTTGAAGAAGGAAGGTGGCACTGGAGAGTAATTGGGAAGGATTTTATCTGAGAAGGCTATTTTATTAACTAGCATGGGAAGGCACCAAGATGGAACAATTATAAGCAAGGAATTGGTTCGTAAATCTCCATTCATGGTATCTATCATAGCAGAAACTGCCTCTAATGCATGATTGAATTCTTTATGTTGACTCTTTGTTAAGTGCTTTCTTGTGAGCTGTGACGATCATTTTCTACCTATGCTTTTTATCTTAGCATCAACATCATCATATCATTGTGATTTGGTATTGTCACCATTTGAGATTTTAGTAACACATTCAGTGGCTCAAGTCTTTATGGATGAAAGTTCTCCATCCCAAGCATAGGTTGTAAATCAGCTGCATATAACTGGGCTTGAGCACTCACTTCAAAAATGTATTAAGCTCTGAAACAATTTTTGAATGGAATTATGGAAATTATAGATTTAGTCAAATCCATTTTATTTTCCACCTCCCTGGTGTCCATTATTGATTTCAATAGGAGGATTTTAGTATATTAATCTCTTGGGTTTTTTTTTTTTTAAAAAAAAGATTAGTTTATGCATGTAGGTAAGCATAGACATAACAACCTTGTCGAATTCTGATCATTTTTTAATTTTTTAGGAACCACCTCTGCATAAGAAGGACCAAGTACATCTAATCTCAAATTCTGCAGAGTCAAAACTTCAATCCTGCTGTGTTGCCTGTTTGGGTAAAAACAGTTGCAGAATTGTCCGTTCAAGGACAAAGCTCATGAACGTTTTGATTGAAAGGGGGAAGCCTCATGAAGCCCATTCCATTTTCAACAGTTTAGTAGAAGAAGGACACAGACCAACTCTTATAACATACACAACTCTTATAGCTGCCTTGACTAAACAGAAACGTTTCAAGTCCATTCCTTCAATCCTCTCAAAAGTCAAAGAGAATGGTATGAAGCCTGATTCAATACTTTTCAATGCTATGATCAATGCTTTTACTGAATCTGGTAAGGTAGACGATGCCATGAAAATCTTTCAAAAAATGGAGGAGAATGGATGTAGGCCTACAACTAGCACTTTTAACACACTTATTAAAGGATATGGAATTGCTGGAAAGCCTGAAGAATCTTCGAAACTGCTAGAGCTTATGTCAAAGTTTGAATATGCAAAACCCAACGACAGAACATATAACATTCTTGTTAGAGCCTGGTGCAACAAGAAGAGAATAAATGAAGCATGGGACGTCGTGTATAAGATGGTTGGATCTGGTATACAGCCTGATGCTGTCACTTTCAACACATTAGCAAGGGCTTATGCTGAGAATGGAGAGACAAGTAGGGCTGAAAGGATGATTTTCGAGATGCAGAACAACAAAGTGGAGCCCAATGAGCGAACTTGTGGCATCATAATAAATGGGTATTGTAAAGAAGGAAATATGGATGACGCTTTGAGGTTTGTTTACAAAATGAAGGATCTTGGGGTGCATCCAAATCTAGTTGTTTTTAATTCTCTTATCAAGGGCTTCCTGAACATTACAGACACTGATGGAATCAATGAGGTGAGTTTCAATTTGGTAACTTTTTATTTTTATTTTTTTTTCAGTCCATTTCCTCTCTCTCTCTCTCTCTGGTTGGGATCACAATTACCACACTTGTAAGTGCTATTAGTAAATTAACATTACAAGTAGGTCTGAAAATTTATAACTTGCATTCTGACTACCCAATATAATTGATATTCTTATTGAAATACACTTAAGATTGAATTGGCAGGTACTGACATTAATGGAAGAATTTGGGGTCAAACCGGATGTAATAACATTTAGTACCATCATGAATGCGTGGAGCTCAGCTGGACTCATGGACAAGTGCCAGGAGATCTTCAATGACATGGTGAAATCCAGCATAGAACCCGATATTCATGCATTCAGCATCCTTGCAAAAGGCTATGTGCGTTGTGGTAAGCCTGGGAAGGCAGAGTCACTTCTGACTTCCATGACCAAATCCGGTGTGCCTCCAAATGTTGTTATCTTCACAACCATTATCAGTGGCTGGTGCAGCGCAGGAAAAATGGAGCGCGCTATGAGGGTTTACAACAAAATGTGTGAAATGGATATCTCCCCCAATCTAAAAACTTTTGAGACATTAATATGGGGATATGGAGAAGCAAAGCAGCCTTGGAAAGCAGAAGAATTGATCCAAACTATGGAAGAGAAGGGTGTTTCCCCTGAAAAGAGCAGTATCCAGCTTGTTGCTGATGCATGGCGTGCTATAGGCTTATTGACTGAATCCAAGAGAATTCTAAACGAGGCAGAACAAGAATGGGAAGCAGCACAAAACAATAGGAGAAATGAGATACCTCTGGAGAGTTTGGAGACAATTTCTAAGAGACAACACCTGAGAGCTTCTTATTCTAACATTTTACAGGTACCTGGAGTTGTTGCTGATCACGACGGGTCATCTACCGCCAGCATAAGAAGCCAAATGGTTTTGAAAGGATTTGAGTTTTCATCCGAAAACATGCGCAGTGCTACCACAACATTCATGTTTCTTTCTCATAGAAGTGCTTTCAGAGTGCAGCCGTTGATAAAATGCAGGAAGCAATTTAAAAGTCAGGTTGGGATGCATGGCTCGTTTGTAAATACATGTAAAGTGGTGTCCATATACTGATGAGAAAACGTATGTGGCTGCAATGAAGCTGTTCTCCAGCCTGAAAATATTTTGATTGGTTCCCTGAAATTCAGGAGTCTTGAAGATGATTCTTTTTGCTTATCAAAGCCAGCTGTTCATATTTGGCATGCAGCATGACTGCATGCACTTCCAATTCCAAGTCTATTGGAAATCAGTAGTTGGTACTTGGTAATATTGTAATTTGATTCAGTCAAAAATGTAGAATATATGTTGATAATTCAGGTTCAAACAACAATATTTGTCAATTTTTCTTCATATAATATATGAAAATACTTCCTATTTTGGAAAATCAAAACTTATTAGTATTGACATAGTCTGTATATTTTCTCGACTTCAACAGAAGATCTTTTTCTCAGTGCAGTCTTTTGAACCGCTAACCAGTTTCCATAGATTGAAGTTTACATATACTAGGCTTGCTATTTGCTTGTATATTGCTATTTTGATTGATTAATAGATTTGAACTAAAACTTTGCTGCGGTAAAACTAGATCTGGGACTGTCTCATGGCATGTCAAAAAAAAAAAAAAATCATTTAAATTTTGTATGATAAATTTTTACGTTGACATATACAAATTAAAATCTTACAAAATATAGATGAGTTTATGTCGTATTGAAATTTGACAGATCTAGCTAAAATATTGTTGTTAAATGCTATTTTCTTTTCTATTGCTAATTTCATTGGTTAATGGATACGTGCTAAAATCTAATTCCCAATATTCCATGCGTAAAACATTCTTTCTTGTGTTATCAAAAAAAAAAAAAAAAAAAAACATTCTTTCTTGAAAAAAAGTTTCATTAACATGTAAACGCGATCTCAAACTGCGTTTTGCTGACATTAGCAGTTTCAGTGGGGGCCACTCTGTTTTGTAACCGGACACAGATACTATTGGGAGTAGAGGATCCCACTTCCTTCATTTGTAGAAATTCTGAAACCAATATCTCAAAGCTTGGAATCTGAAGATCGTATGCCGTAGCTGCCATAGCCTTGAGAAAGAGGCATGGTCTCTCTACATATATACCCTCCGTTACCTTCCCTCCAAAACCCCAATTCCAACCAAACCCACTTCTCTAAACCCACTAGAAACCCTAGTTTCGCAATCCTCAGTCTCCACCCAGCTTCAACTGCACCTGTTTCCACTCACACCCACATCACCCCTCTTCTCAGAGCTCCTAACTTTCAAGGGTTTAAGCTCTCAAATTGCCGAACCCACTTCCCAAGTGTTGGTTGCAGTGCTTATAAAGACTCTGGAGAGGAAACCGAGGCGCATTTGGGCGGTGGAGGGGTTGACGATGGGGGAGGAGGAGGCGGTGGGGATGGTGGGGATGATGGGCAGGTGGAGAAGAAAGATGGGCCTTTGCCAGAATGGGTGAATTTCACTTCCGATGATGCAAAGACGGTCTTCGCGGCTATAGCAGTATCGCTTGCGTTCAGGTCATTTGTGGCCGAGCCGAGATACATTCCTTCTTTGTCGATGTATCCTACTTTTGATGTCGGAGATCGAATTATTGCAGAAAAGGTACACTTTTTTATTTTTGTGGCGGTAGTATATAAATAATGCTGATCGATAATGTTAATAAGAACCATGAAAATAGTACCTTTAATTGGTTTCGTAAGTGACAATGTTCCAGCATTTTCACTGGTCTTCTGAATTTTTTTGGAATATGATAACGATGAAGTTAAGGTAGATAGAAAGATGAGAGAGCCAGGATGCATTGGAACTGATAGAGTATTAACTTGACAGTGTAAATTCACGTTCAGGTGCTTTAGCTAGTGAGAAATTCAGACAACTAGGTACCTGCTTTAGATATTGATAATGTAGAACGCACATATCCCTTTCAGTTTTTATCAGGTTAGAAAAAAAGAAGAGAAAAAAAAAAAAAACACGTTTGTTTAATAGGAAGAGTTCTGAAGCCCTGCCTTGAGTAAGAAGATGGTAAAATTGTAAGCTTGACTCTTTTTTTGGGTTAAAATTTTAAATTGAAATATAGTAGTCTTAGATTGTGATGGCACTGTTTAATGTTTATTTTGAATCTATTTGTCATAATGTTGTAGGTCACATACTATTTCAGAAAGCCTTGTGCAAATGATATCATCATCTTCAAAAGTCCACCTGTTCTTCAAGAAGTAGGATATACGGATGATGATGTCTTCATTAAAAGAATTGTTGCGAAGGAAGGTGATATTGTAGAGGTGAGATATAAACAAAGACACTTTACTATATGGTTCTTTGGTGCTTTGGCATTCTTGTTTTCATAGTTCATATTAGTATCAATTATGTCACTCTGATATTGGAAACTTATTCTAGATTCGGCTATTTTTAATGGTAATTGCTAGGAGAGAGATATAATTAAAAACATGAAGTCGTACATTGATGATTATTGTTAACTTTAACCTCTTCTACATGTGTTCTCTCAGTTCTTTTTATGTGCATATACGTACATGAAATTAAATGTATATGCTAAGTTAAGCGTTGTCTGCATGTTTTTTTTTGTTTTGTTGCTTTTATGAGTAATGTATATGTAACCTACAATAGTTGATGCTGAAAGTGCAAAGTTTTCACATGGCAAGTCCTGTAACTTTATTGCAAAATCCTTCCCCATAATTTTTGGTATTTGCATTGAGGAATGTCTTTATCATATCTAGTATTCAATTTGTCATTGATGAACTAACACAGACTTCCATCTGAAAATAGAAGTAAAGAAAATAGAAGATTTTTAGTATGGCTATGAGTGCTCAAATCTGTGCAAACAACTCTATTTCAGATTCATAAAGGGAAGCTCATAGTTAATGGAGTTGAGAGAGATGAAAAGTTCATCCTTGAACCACCTGCTTATGACATGACACCCATTGTAAGTTCTATCTTGTGAAACTTTTTTTTTTTTTTTTTTAAATAAAATTGTTGAACCAATTTTGAGCATTTAGCTTATAATTGCTGAGTTTAAAACGTTTCTTTGTATGATATGATACAGCGTGTACCAGAAAATTCGGTGTTTGTGATGGGTGACAACCGCAATAATAGCTATGATTCACACGTTTGGTAATATATCCTACTCTCATAAGTTCATAATTGTGAGATTCATCATCTTCAACACCCTCGGTTTCTTCCATCTCTCTTCTCATTACTCTTTATGTTTTATGCTGATACATTGAGTTTGTTTTTACTATGCTTAGGGGTCCACTGCCGGCCAAGAATATAATAGGTAGATCCTTGTTTCGGTATTGGCCTCCAAACAGAATAGGTGGCACAGTTCTCGAGACTGGCTGTGCTGTTGACACGCAGGAGAGAGGTCCAGCAACTCAGTGAATACGAACCCCCCTTATCAGGGAATGTGCCTCATTAACTTCACTTTTTTTTGGCTTGTATTTTACCATCTTATTTCTATTCTATCTGTAATATCTTTGGTTTCAACTGGAAGATGTCATTTTTATTTAAAGGGCTATTTTTTTTTTTTGGCATGCCCTACTCGATATTCATTGATGTAAATCACAAGTGAATCTTGAACTTATTGATCTTCTTCTTCTTTTAAACACTTAGCCCTCTCTCATTGCTGGCTATTTGATAAAAATACAAAATATAATATAAGCTTTTGGTCATTAGCCTGAGAATTGGCTATTAATTTTAAACTACTAAGTAGATAGCAAATCCTAGAAATTCGACCAAATCTAGGCTTTTAGTTTGGTAATAATCAAATCTAGGCTTATATATGCTTAACATAAACATTGGAATTTGTCGGCGTATTCTGTTGGATGACAGAGAAGCTTTTCCAGTGTATAAAAGATTTGACAAGGAAATTTCAGTTTAAACCAATATGCTCCTCTCTCTCTCTCTCTCTCTCTCTCTCTCTCTCTCATAAGTTGTATCACACTATAAATCTCCCTCACAACAAAGCAAGCTCCTGCAGATGAAGACGAACACCCCCACGGTCAATCATATGCACATGAATCCTTCTTAAATTTGATAGGCTTTGTTTTGTGAGAATCAACAGTTATAGAACAAGACAGTCGCCTCCGGTGTATCGATTTCACCAACTTTCCCACCACAAAACCTCTGCTCCTCACCTCGAACACCAGCATCATATCGATACCAGTGTTGTCGGAAACTGCTAAGCTCGCCCCAGCTCCATATAGAGGCACCTTAAGTCCTTGCACGTTCACTGTCACATTCCGGTGGCTCTTTCTTGGTTGATAGTACTTCTTCAACTGCAACATTTTCCACGTAAATTCATTTAATCAAAATTTTCAATGAATAATCATCTTCCCTATCTAAAACAATTTTTTTTTTCCAGAAATCTCACCTGCCCTGTTGCAACTGTAATCTTGGAATACATAAGACTGATGGGTGAGGAACTGACATGAATCCCAAAGAACGTAGCAGGATTATACACATTCATCCTCACTGAACAGTTCATTGTCAGCAACTTGGTTGGAACTCCCGTATTGTCCGATCCTTCTCCGAAGTACAAATTATGCACGGTCAATGTCTGCAAGAAAATGAATTCTCCATAAGGGGATGCAAAACGACATAGAAAATTTACTCCGACAACAAACAGAGAGAAAACATACACCCAAAAAAAAGAAAGCGAACAGATTGAAAACATAGAAGTTAAAAACTGGACAAGACAAAGCAGATTGAAGACAGTCAGTTTAAGAATCAGAACTCTTGTTTGCTAATGAAATGATCACATGATCCGACCTCGATTCCCGGGATCGAAAATCAAGAATCTGTTAATAATATTATATTCAAGTTGCACGGAAATATTCTCAAATAACAATATTAAAATAATATAAAGTCTCTTTACGTGCACGTTCAATAATTTAAAAAGTTTATGAAAATAAAAAAAATAAAAACAGAGAAAAACAATTGAGAGAGAGGGAGGAATTTATTGAAAATAAAAATGGCAAACCTTGAGAGTAATCTGAGCTTTATAAGGCCTGCTAGCACCCCAAATGATCAAACAAAAAATAGTAAAAATCACAACGAAACCAAACAAACCAATAAAAATCTGACATCTCCTTGACAATTTTTTATCCCTATACATATCGCCGTAATCCCCTTCTTCTTCGATGACTTTACACTCCGGCCACCCCTTATCGTTCCCTTTCCGGCCACCTTTCGTGCCGGAAGAGGATCTGAAATTGCCGGAGAAGCGACTAGCAGAGGAAGCCCTGGAGTGGCGACCATAAGATGGGTGGGAAGGACTCTCCATGGGGCTGTTGAAGGCAGGAGTGGCCTGCATCGACGATGACTTGTCGCCATCGTGGGAGTCTCTGGACGGACTCTGCACGAAGTACGCAGGTCGCTTTGGGGATCTGGGTGATGATGGTGCTAAGCTCGTCACATCCGAATCGGACTTAGCGTGCATCATTTTTATTTTTAATCACAAATGGGTCTGCTTTATTTTCCACAATTAGGCTAAAAAGAACCGAAATTAATCGCAGCCCACATGAAATTCCAAAACTTTATCTTCAAATTCAATTCGCATTCCTGTTCTCTGGTATTTTCCCTGTTTTTCGTTTTTTTTTAAAATAAAAAAATACAAAACCACAAAAATGAAAGTGACCCAAGAGAGGTACGAACAAAACCCAGAATTCAAAACAAAGAGACAGACAAAAGACGACAATTAGAGTTCGTAAACTGAAGTTTAGAACAGAGGAATCTGAACAGCTTGTTAATCTCTGAAGAAAAAAAAAAAGTGGAAAGAGACCGTTTCTCAAACAGAGAGTATACAGAGAGAAGAAAAAAAAGGAAGCAGAGCTTTAGCAGGAGTTAGTTCCAGGCCAAGACAGAGAGCGTAGTGGAGTCTTTGAAACGTCCAACTCCAAGCGTAGGTTTGGAATTTAGGCTCGGAAAACCCGAAGCAGTAGGTTCGGAAACCAAGTGTCGGCAGATTTCGGCCCTCCGTTTTTTTAGTGGTCGCGGTTACATCATTTTGCTCTGTTTCGGGGCAAATTAGTAAATGGAACGGTTGCACTCTATCATCGGTATTATTGTCAATTTTCAATCATTTTTTTGGGTAATTTTCAATTTTCAATCATACGAAGCTATAAAAACGTAGATTTTATTTAAATATTGTTGCGTTCAAAAATTAATAGTTTTTTTTTTGGTTAACTAAAATGAATAGTTTGTCACTGTACTACGGCATCGTTTCTGTAATATGAATGCAAATGCTAGCCCACTATGTGTTGGAAGTTCCTATGTTGTCTATTATTACCAACAACAAAAAAGTTCCCATGTTGTCTCTGTCTAGTACTAAATGCGGTTCTTTCTTTTAGAAAACTTTCGTTTACCCAAGTACAAATTGGTCTAGTTTTATATACAGATTATCAATCTTGCTGGTGATTTACTGGCTGGATTTCTTATGTGTTATAAATTAGGGGACAAAAAATGAAGATCAATTTGCATTAATTTTACTGTACAACAAACAAATACAAAAGCTGTAAAAAGCAATTTTATTCAAAGGAAGCAAAGAAGCAAGAGATAATTTCCATTGGGAGATCATCCACACCAACTTGTAGCTAAGTTTACTTAATTTTTGAATAATGCATAAACCTACCACAGTAAATTCCCACACCCACAGCTAGCAAATGCCATGGCCAACTATACGGCCTTCAATATCATTTGGTGCCGACACGGCAACACATCAGAATTATTTATTTCAATTTTCAGCCATCAAGTTAAACAAAAAAAGAGGGAAAAAAAATATAGGATTATCGCTTCAATTTATATATGAGCTTACATTCTTTAATAAGATTGTCACATTCATTAATCAGATTCATCTCTCCTAAGATATATCTCCTACAACTTCGACTCTTCTGTGACACGTCAATATCTATTTGTCTCATCTCCGACTCATATGAGTGGCAAAAAAATCAAATATACCTTTTCTTTAAAACTCTAGCGGCATTCTTAATCAGATTCAAATAATGATTATTTCACCAGTACAATAACTAATTGAAAAAAAAAAAAAAAGGTACATTTAATTTATCTCATGATAGAAGCATGGCACCATTGCAACTATTACTTTTCTTGTAGGGAAGACTGGGCTCAAGTACCTAGATTGACCAAAAATCGAAAAATCATGATCGGTTTAGGTTTGAAAAAACAATGATTTACATTTAATAATTTTTCATAATGTTTTAGATATTTATTATAATTTTCTAAATAACATTAAAAAATAATTGAATATTGACCTAAAACCAAAAAAAAAAAATTCTGAAAACCAAATAAATTGAAAAAACGAAACAAAAAAATTACCAAAATATCGTTTTTTCCTTTATAAAAATACTGAACCTATACAGTTTTATCTTATATCTCATTTCATTTACTTTGTCATTAGAAATTGTGTAAATAAACATACACATACACTATTTTAACAGAATTACACATAATTACTTTTTGTTTCTGATATTTGACATTATTTATTTTGAAAATTTTAATTTTTTCTAAAAACGGTCATTTTATTTAAAAAAATTCATAATAAAAGCATCCCCCACAATAAACAATTTTTAATATGACTATACATCTATACCGCATAATATTAAATAATTTATATTATCATACCACATATACAATAGACCATAATTTTTTATTAATTTATTAAATTTTTATTTTGGATCATTTTCCTTTCATATTATATGAAAGTTTGAAAACCTTTCATTATTCACTGAAAAAAGATGAAGCTTTTATTAATAAATTAATGGCATGGGCTCGCTGTTTTACTTATTTCACTCTCTTCTTTTCGGTATCCCGCATCTCAGTAGTTCCACCAAATTAATCCTGAATCTCTATTTTAATTAGCTTTTTTGAAACAGAGAGCTTCAACGGTAAATTCAAGCGTTAAAAAATACAACCAATAAAAAGATATCAAATAAAAGTTAAAACAAAGTACATAAACGAATATTAAAATGAATATGAAAAAAAAATTGAAGGGGCTCGGAATATGGGTGGTGATATAACAGAATAGTCGGCAAGGCAAAAGCCATTACGACGAACGAGACCTTTTATACAACTCGTCACTGTCCCTTCTAATAAAGACCAACAAATCCAATGAACACTGCATCAAACTATATCAAACAACAAAGATGAGAGTTTATATGTTCTGAAGTAGATTTCCTAACAAAAAATTTCAGGCTTCGTACAGATATTAGTTTCACAACAACAACAAAAATGCTAAATTATAGGCCTATCCAAGGAAACACAAAAAATGCAATTCTTCTCTCAAAGGAGATCAAACTTCAAGCTTAACACATACTAAAGTTGAGTGTTCTAAGTCCAACAAAGAGGGAAAAACTTAAAAAGAGACTTGAATACACAAGTAACAAGACAATATATAAGCATTCATTGTTGGTCGTCAGATAGGAGCGAAAGACTAAATTAAAAATGTAGTAATCACGGTGATTATCATCTGAACTATGCATATAAATCATCATTCGACCATCATATGTCTACTCCTCTCAATCATACATACACAAATACAATTTAACAGACAATTAAAAACAAATTAAAATAGCCTCAGAAGGAAGGCAGTAGAGGTATATATGTAATCAAGGAATATCAGCAATCACGATTACACCCTTTTTCTCATCATAGGCAACTGCGTTTCTATTTCATTATAAAAAAAAAGCTCATTTATTTATAAAATATATATTTAAAAACAGAAAAAAAAAAAAAATACAAAATCAAGTAACAAAAAGCATACAAACCATGAATCAAAAAATCAACGGCCTCATAGAGAAGATTAGATTATTCCACATAGATTGTTTCAGACATATGCTTGTCTTAAATTTATTTTTAATCATCGGCCACTCAAAAACGCATTGAAAAAAAGAGTAATCTTACTCATAATAGTTGAAAAAACCTAATCGTCACTGGACCTAACACGAACAAGCATATCAGAAACAAAATAGTTCACAACCAAACCCTAAATTGAAAACGAAGGCAATCGAAAACCTAAAACCCTATGTAACGATCTTCAGGCTTCTTGAGGCGGTAATTGAGCTCTACGCTACTCTGGTGTCTGACGCTTTATAAGGAGGCGTGAAGGAGCTAGGGTTTGTGTTTTAGCGGATTTTGTTTATTTTGATGATTACTTGTACTGTCGTACACGTAGTATAGATGTGGGCTGGGTCAGCTGGGCTCGAGTCGAAGAAATTTCAGAAGCAACCCAAGTTATGATGGGCCATATGAAGTTTGTTTCAATTATGGGCTTCACAGGCCCATAGTCCATGCGTGTGAACTATTAAAGTGTTGTTTTTTTTCTTTTTTTTGAAAATTATGAATTATTAAAGTTAGCATACCATATTTAGACCCTGTTTCGCATAGTTTTTAGGGAGTCAAAAACAGTTTTTAGAGTTTAAAAACTGCTTTTGAAAGTTTTTGGATAAATTTTTAAAAGTATTTTTGACTTCCAGAAGTTTTTTTTATCAAAGCTAATGAAGACTAATATTTTNAGATCAACGGCTGAGATTTCATCTTGCTATTACAGGGTGACGTGGCGCGATTTGGTGTATGGTAATATACGGCCGGTTCGGTTCGGTCGGTTTGATAATGTTAATGAACAGTAACCGGTCACCGAACCGAGCCGGTCGATTTTTTTCATAATGATACCGAACCGCTCAACTGAACTTGTTATAACCAATCCAAACCAGCCGGTTCGGTCCGGTCCATCCGGTTTGGTCGGTTTTCTCGGTAAAATGCCCACCCCTGAAAAAATATCACAGAAAAGTTTAAACTAACAATCATTTTGGAGTATTAAAAATTTCAGCCTCTCTTTTGTGAGTAACTATAGAAAATTCCAAAGAGTGCTATCGCATTAATCTTTTTTTAAATAGTATTTTATTTATAATAAATAATATTGATTTATAACGAATAATATTTTTCGTAATAAATAATATTATCTATAATAAACAATATTTTATTTACTGTGTAATATTTAAACTATAATGAGTAATATTATAGTAACATTTAAACCATAAAAAAGTTTCACTATAAAAAATTTCCTTATTTGTTTATAAAATCTTAGTTCTAATTTCCAAAACATCCTAATTGTTTTCAAAATTAACAAATATTTATCAATAAAGATGTATTTTCTACCGAAGTTATTCTTAAAAGTAACAATATTTATCCTTAAGTTTGTAAAATGAGAAAATCTTTATAAAATACTAAAAAAGTAGCGCTTTGAAGGCTGTATTATCAACCATTATATTTCCATGCGTCATTCCAAGCAATTATATTTCCGAGCATTCACGGAAAAAAAAAAAAAATTATATTTTCGAGCAAACACTAAATTCTACATTTTAACATAACAAAGGATGTTACATATGTCATCAGAATTAGACATTCCAACCGCCATAATTTAACGATTTGATTATAAAAATCCAGCATAAGCCACAATGATTGCAAGGCAACTCTGATGACATAAAGAAACCAAATATGATAAAAGAAGCAACACAGCTACATCTAACACAATCACTCAGCTTCTGTTAGGTCTACTACTATCCACTGGCATAATCTGCGCCTCAAGTGTTGACAGGATTTGGGGCATCGACATGCCTCCTGACACAACAATTTCTGCATTTGAACAAAATGAGATTCTTGTCAACCAAAATTGATGGTAAATTAGCTTTAATTGTAATAACTGACTAACAAGTAAAGGACCCTGTTGAATTTTTCCTTGTGTTGAAAGAGCAGCAAGTTTCAATACCAATCTAGCTCCAGACCGCAATTTGAAGGAGACTTTTTTTCTATACACAGATTTCAAAGCAGATACTTTCATTTTTAATTTCAAATTTGCCTTAATTTTCTGGGATATGACATTGAACAAGTGCACAACCATAATAAAACCCCTTCTATTCTATGTAGCATCAAACAATACAGGCCTTTAGATGCTAACTAAAGAAAATAGTTCATGATAATTCTGGTTGTCTCCTGACCAGGTTCTAGACACCACAGCAGTACAAGGTGATTTCTAAACTAAAGCTCAATTAAGAGGACATATTCACTTTACCCTCCTTGACAATTCCAGATAAAGTAACAAACTGAAATTGACTTACCAATTCCTTCCCGAACCGATAAATTTGGCCTAATGACATCTTTAGTATTAACCAGGAATATATCACCTATGTAAAGATGATTCGTGGGAACATACACACAGCATAGCTCCTCTTCTCCAGAATAATTCTACATTAAAGTTTGGAACATTAGAAAAGCATAGAACCGCAAGTAAAATCAATAAAAACAGTTATGAATTGACAGTTCCACAGCATATTTTAGTATAAACCTGGAGAACAACAGATGAAGTTATGAAACCAAATGCATATTCACCAATACGTGGATGCCTAATGATGGCAACTTCCTTGAAGGCCTGTGTGTTTTGATCTGAAAATATAAGGAGGCAAAAATTCATTAAAATTCCCACCTTCAGTCAAAATGAGCAAAAGGAAGCAAACATAAAACATACCTGGGGATATGGCAGCACTAATCTGCTTGGAAGCATTGTAGATATGACGAACAAATGGCATCCGTTTGATAAACCACTCCCCAAGGCTCAAAACAGATGCACCCAACCATGAAGACATGAAAACCCCAACCAAAAAGATAAATGTAATGGATGTTACAAATCCAAGACCTAACCAATACAAACAAGTGAAACGTCAGCAACATAAAAAGAATTAAGGAAGTATCCCCTGAGCAAATCATACATGATATCTGTACAAAAACCAAATAATGGTATTATCACCTTTATCACCCATACACATTTAAAGAAGAATTACATTCTACGAAAATGGAATTAGAATTTAAAAATAAAATAAACAAGAAATTCGAACTCACAAGCCAACAATGTAACGTTTCCGACATTTAATAGAACGATACATGTCATAATCTACTGATAAGAAGAAAGGGAACCAAAATAGAGAATGCCTTGCATGACCAAGGATATGCTTACCAAAAATATCGATTCCAAGTTGAGCATAGATTGGAGAGAAGAATCCATCCACAAAATGAATAAACCACCATGTGATATAGAAAGTGATAGCGATTGGAAATAAGATCACACTGCAAAACAGCTAGTAGGAATGAGCATCTAGTGCTACAGCGTTCAGCGAAAAAACCACTTGTATGAGACAAATGGGTTTGTATACAAAGACAAACTTAGTCTCCATGAACACTCATTTGACTCGACAGTGCCAAAGCAAGGTAAATAATACTTAAAAAACTTTCACAACAATTGTTCATTCACTATGTTACAAAAAGATCAAATTATCCAGCTCTCCCAAACACTAACAAAGATAAAGAACCAGCTTAGTAAAGGCAAAACCATAAAAAAAATTTCAAAGTATGAGAATCTCACAGAAGAAAGGGATAGAACTCCTAATCATCCTCCTGCAGCCTATGTTTCCTAAAAATTATAGCAGCCTATGTTTCCTAAAAATTACTCTGCCTCCAAGACTGTTAAAATACTCATGATGATAGGGAACTTGTGACCCACTTCAATACTTCAAAGACCAAACAACTGAAGCTTGAAAAAAGTGTTACTTGAAATATCAAGACAAATAAAATCCACATATAATTACAATCACGAAAGACAGATACAAATAAGGCAATATTGGAGCATTAAGTACATTTGACACTAGTATTAATATCTACAAGTAGAAGTTTCCCATGATGACTTGGTAACACTGCAACAGTGAGTAAACATGAAGAAAAATGAGGTGAAGTGACCACGAGAGTTTTAACACACATGACCACCCAAATTCAAAATAATAATACAGCATATCTATATAACTCAAACATATATTGAAGTTAGAGAAAGAAGCACACCATCCGGTCATGAACTTCTTTGATGCCCAGCTCCTTACGACCTTGTATAAAGTCTGCAATGTGACAACACAATATAGAGTAAGCGTCTAGGCAGTTAAAACGGATCTCTACAATCAATTTCATTCCTACTTTGCACAAGTGAATATAAACTTTTGATTTAAACAAATTTATGCCTGCGGTTAAAAATTAAAATAATAAATTTCAATAGCTCCATTTAAATTCACCATGAAAAAATTTGACAAAATTAACCAGTGGAAATCCTTTTAAGTATTTTATTTAAATAGATTTCATTTCTCGACTCCTGAGAGAGGGCTATCTATTTTAGCGGTAAGGAAACTTCAACGTCTATAATCCATAGCCAAATAAAACGCTACGAAGCCGTCCAATTCCCGAAGAAACGGCCAAAGCACCAAATCGAAAAACTAATAGCAAAAACCAGTAGCTAATAAAGAAAAAGAGAAAAATTATAATTCAAGCAAATCTGAGTTTATCACCGCTACGAAAATAGTATTAGACCAAGTCAAAATACAGCTTCACACTAACTCGCGGAGACGATTCCATAAACATGCTAGTCTGAATCCACAGTGAACACTGAGAAACTCATTCGATATTCTATCCAATTTACCTCCATTTTCTAGGCAACCAAGCAGAACCAAAAATAAAAATCGATCGAACGCGAAGCTGAAGACAAATTCAGCAACGGAGGATTACCTCGCGGCCAGTGTGATGGGAAGAAGATGAAGATGGGGATGGTTTGGAAGAAGTGTCATTGTCAACGGAGTCAGCCACGGGGATAAGAAGCTCTCGATCTCGTTCTCTGTCTCTGGTCGCCATTACAATCGACGACGATTTTTCATCGCCCATCGCCAGCAGGCCCCAAAATACGACGCCGTTCAGCTCTTCAACTGTGAACGCAGCCGGAGAAAATGTAAAAATCGACCCCCCGGAAATCCGAATTCCCTTTTTTCCTCCTAATCTTGTGATTTTCTTGTGATTTGACGGATTTGAATAAAAAAATTTCCAATTTTTATTATTATTTTTAATGGGGCCGGATAAGTCTTAAGGAAGTAAACATACTAGGATATATAAACCTTGCTAATTATATAAAAATCTTATTTAAATTATCTTTTATTTAATATTTATTTGAAGCACTAAAAAAAGGACGTGGGAGAGAATCTGTGAGGACTTCAAGAAAATGTGTTTAAATCACTAATTAATGGACGGATTAATCAATGCTAATCAGCCACAGCCTGCATATACCCCGATGTCGTAAGTGGTTGCTGAGCTGTCACCAATCATTGAGCGCCATGGTGTTTCCCAGCAAGGGCATATCTGGCATCACAAATGCAAATAATAAATAATACTGAACTTTTGTGTTTATGTCATTTGGTTGGATGGTTGTTTTGTAATTTTTATTCCCCAATTCCAAGCCCCCAAAAAAGACTAAAATAAATAAGAAATTTTATAATGATATATATATATATATATATTTTTTATGGTAATTCAATGTCAAGGGCATATGGTGATTTTTGTTTCATAGTTTTATAATGATATTTTCTTTATGAAAACTTTAAAATGTTGAAGCGGGCAGAGGAAAAAAATTATTTTATGATCCAAACCTTTTACCTTCTGCATAAGGACTAAGGAGGAGAATGTAGGAGATGGAATTAAAAATGTTTTGGGGTTACATCTAATTATAGATTATTGAAGGTCATGAAATAATAAAAGTTGGATAGGAAAACAGATGGAAGAAAATGATGTATAAATTACTTAAATAGATTGATTAAATACAACGAAGAGTTACATATATTATTTCTTACTCTTAGGGTTCCCTTTTTCTTTTTTTCTTAATATCGTTACGGAATATTGAAATTTGAAATGGAAATGATAAACAAAAATGAAAAATGTAAATTGTAATGCATTTGTAACCATAATAAAAATAGGAATGTTCATAAAAAAAAAAAAATAGGAATGGGTAGGAAACTTCCCTTCATATATATATATATATATGAAAGTTGGGAACCAAAATAATGAATCTTCCCTAACTGGTATGCAGTGTAAAAGTGAAACTGTTTGAAATGATTTAACTATTATGCTATATTTCATCCCTATAAGTCATGTATTAGAGATAATTAATAAAATATGCTATTGTGTTGGGTAAATAATTAATAAAGTTGGTTTTATTTTCATGTATAAAATATGTAGGTTATTCCATTTATTCTATTTTATTCCTCCTTTTTTGTTTCATTATAAATTAGGAGAAGAAAAAATTTGTACACTATGCATGTTCCAACTTTTAACTTAAAAATATAATTTTAATAGTTTTACCACCGTACCAAGTCTGTGAATATTATCCTAATCTTTTTGTTAAACATGCAAAACAACAAATAGAGGAAAGGAAATAAATTTAATTATAACAAACAAGTTAAAGTGTTTTCAAACTATTGCCACACAATAATGCATCCAGATGGAAAAAATAATAGATTGTGGAATTTAACTTGGAGGAGTTTTTCCAATGAACGTTTGAAATTATTCGATTGGAGACTTGCTTCAGATGTTATCCCCAACCTCAACCAAGCATTTTTTAAGTCATGTGTTGAGAAATATTGATTTGGATTGTTTTTCTTCTTTTGGTAATTATTGTTTTGGATTGTTGTGTGTGAAAAGGTAAGGAAGAAACATGTTTGCATTTGTTGAAGGAATGCATTTTTGCTCTTGCGGTGGCGCATGCAGGTAAGCAGGGAGTTAGATTGGACGGTATTTCTTGCAATTTGATGGTTGATCTGTTGCTCTGTGCCTGAATTCGAGTTGACCGAGTGGAGTTTTGCATCTGGGGTGCGATGTGCCCTTTGTCATGATCTCACTGTTTTATATCCTGTAGAATTTTTTGAATAAGAAACTCTTTTTATTGGAGCGTTGATGTAGGCTTTGTGGTGAGGTGTTAGAAGGCGACGGTGGATGAGATTGCAGCTACTCGTGACTATTTTGGTTGTCTTCACAATGTTGAAAATTTTATTAATGTGTGAATTGTTCATAATACTCATTTACATAGGTTATTTGCACCAGTAATGAAACTGAATTTGTTATTGACTTTTATAGTAAAGTTTTTAGATACACTTTTTTGTAATTCATAGGTTGACCTAATGGACCGATGGACTAAAATTCTTTTAAGCTTAGATTTTATTTTGTCAGTTTTATAAGTATTTATTATTGTTTGGTTGAGACTATTGAAGCTGAGTAAGAGTTTATAGTATGCAATAATGTATTAGTTGTGTGAAAGTAGTGTGTGGATCTTGTTATATATATATAATTACATTTACTGTTGCTTTTTGTGCTAACAAGTACGCATGAAACTTTTAATCTATATATATGTATGTTGATCAACAGGTACAATAGTGAATTATTACTGTCTAATTTGAATATATTATTGTACTTATTGGTTCACGATATATTTAAATGAAATGATATTGCTCGATGAAAAATTGCACATAGAAAGATAAATTTCTATTACATAGACCGAGTGTATGATATACAATTAAAATTATATTAGTTTTGAGATATTTATTGAGAAAATATATATTATTTGATCTAGTATATTGTCGTATTTTATCAGTGTACAATATACTTGGATAAAATTGTATTTTGTTTTGGAAATTTTTTTAGCAAATTTGTTAATGAATGTGATAATTATGTAGTAATTTAAAATTTATATTAATGTATAAATTATCCATAATTATGTAACTCTCGTAAATATTTTATTTTGTCAGTAACAAAACTGAATTTATTATTAACTTTGCAATAAAGCGTATACTTATTAATAAAACTGAATTTATTATTCAACTTTGCAATGAAGCATATACTCATTTTTTCCGTAATTGATTGATTGACACGTTAAATTAAAAATCTAAAATCTCAATATTATTTTATCAGTTTTGTAAATAATGATTATTATTTATTATACTGTAAATTTCTAGAAAATCTAATGTTTGTAATGATAGAGTAGCCAAGTTGGCTTTTAGGAATAACAGTGATTTTATTGTTAATGCTTCCTCTATGGAAGTTTTTGTTTTTGTTTTTTGCTTCTTTTGATGTCTGAAGGGTAGTATATGTGCCCCATGTGCTATAAATGCAGCTTATTATCCAAAAAAAAGAAAGAAAAGAAAAAAAAAGATATTTACGGCTAGGCCATTTCCCACACTTAGTGTTCAAGTAAACAAGCCTAATAGAAAAAAAGAAATCATTATTTTATGCCATAATCAAGTCAAAGTCAACTGAAAAAGTACCCGCCTAAGAATAGCTCAAATTTGCCAGCTGGTCATCAGCCATCCAATCCATTACGTAATCCCTACGTATAAGGGAATTCCGCGTGTATAAGCTACAAGGTCCTGGGTTTTCAATTACTCGTGGAAACGACATATCGTTCAGAAGCTAACCCATGAATCACGGCATAACAGTCAACTAGAGGGAGCCATGATACTATTCCCAAAGTCCTAACCGTACACGAAGCTAGTTCCGATTGATTCCGTCGGTAACCGACCATTTATTATACGCCACGCAGCAGGCCCTATACGACTGCTTGACTATCAGTATCAATTTTCTTTTTTTGCTTGCTTCGTCTCTATCATTGTATTATTAGCACGAAATGACCAAAGGAATTTGATTTTTTTTTTTTTTGATGAATGACCAAAGGAATTTGATAGTCGCTTAGAAATACGAAAGAATAAATAAAACCAATTAGATTTGCATTCCCATGGTTTTCTACTTTTATTTAATAAGTTTGAATTTTTGATCAAATAAGATTTCAAAATTTTCAATTTCCGATTGTTAGAAGTGGATCATTTCTATTTTCAGCTTTTAGGAAAACATCCAAAAATTGGGAAGGGAAACGGGAAATAGAGATGGCAAAGAGATTGGTGAAGAAAGGTAAATACAGACAAAAAAAAAAAAATTGTGTACAAAAATTTTGGGCAGCGTGTTACGTGCTAGGACCAAAGTTTTCCTAAAAAATTATATTTAAACGAGTCGTGTATCTGAATATTATTACCGGCCAATGCGTTTGTCACATCTGCGGTAGAAGTTGAACTTTACAAATACAAAATAAAGAGAATCCTCTCTGGGATTCAGAATCCAAAAGGAACGGATTAAGAAGGAAAGGAAGGGAAAAGAATAAGAAAGGAAAAAAAAAAAAAAAAAACATGTTGGAAGGAAAAGGTATCATAAAGGAAACAGATATGCCAGTAAAGATGCAGATGCAAGCCATGGCTTGTGCTTCTCAAGCTCTTGATCTCCATGATGTTTTTGACTGCATCTCTATTGCTGCCCACATCAAGAAGGTTATTTTCACTCACCACTGCTTTTAATTTTCATTTCCTTAATTTGTAATTTTTTTTCTTGTGTCGGTATGCTGAAATTACTGCTAATTTTGCTGTCTGTCTTCCACTATTTTACAAGCTATAAAATAGTGAAATTTCAATGCATTTTAGTGTTCAAATTTTGGTGGGTTTATTCAGTTTTGATGGGTTTTTGTGTTTTTCAGGAGTTTTACAAGCTGTATGGGAGTGGATGGCAGTGTGTGGTGGGTTCAAATTTTGGTTGCTTTTTCACTCATAAACCAGGGACTTTCATATATTTTGCTCTGGGGACCCTCAATTTTCTCATCTTCAAAGGAGCTTCTTCCTGATTTTACCACTTCAGTAACAGAGAGAATGAAAGAGAGAGAGAGAGAGAGAGATTTTACACTGTTGCTGATGATCGTTTTTGTGTACATGGTAGTGGTTGTAGTTCAGTGCCTAATCAGCAGAGATTTCACACTGTTAGGAATATCCATCTTTGAAATTAAATATAAGCCATCTTCTTCAAATATTTCTGAAATCATTTTAATTATTGTTTTCTATTATTTTTCATCTTCATCTTTATCCTTATTTCTTGATAGAAATGCGTGTCACGCTCTTATCTAGATTTTTTTATTTTTGATATTTTTGATTTATTTTTTTGGCGGTTTCTGATAATCATCAAATGAAAAAAAAAAAAAACTTTCATCGCCCTTGTCATTATCGAGTGTCGGAATCTATCATCTTTTTTCTTCCCTGCCTGTCATTTTTCCTCTGTAAGCTTTCAAATATATTTCCAAATTTGAACATAAAAATAGACGCATCATTGAGCTTTGAACGGTTATCACAAACAACTGTCCAGTCTGAATAAATATAAGTAATTGAAGCTTTACTCTATGTTAGAAGGCATTAACTCGAACGTTTAGAAGCGCACTTATATCATATGACATCATAACCTTGAGGCTGTAGTCCAAGGTTTCTGGCTCTCCTATGCAATAATCATAGCAAACTTTATACTATATACAGAAGAAAGAGCCATATATTGCACAAAATCAAATTAAGTAAAGACCTCTTCAACTAATCCACTCAGGATCAATTTCTCAATGTCATTCACAACTTGCCCTGCTTCATCCAAGTAACAGTCACTGGTCCAACCAGATTCCCATATTCCATTTACAACTCCTTTGCACATCATATCCCTCTCCAGGATTGAATATAGACTATCTACAGGTGGGTTTTCACTGGCAAGCTTGCTGTAATTCCTCAGTGTCTCAATTCCATTACAAATTTCCTCCATCAAGTCCTCTAGGGTGATGCACAGTCTTAGATTAGGATGAAGTCTATGTGAATATTGAGAACTCTTACGTTCAACGAGTTCGTTTGCACAATCCAAGGAAAGATTCATATTGGATGTTCCAAAACCGTCCATACAAGATGTTTGTATTTCAGTAGAGGTATTTGAGCTGAGATCGAAAAGCTCCTCTACAAGACTCAGAAATGATGGACTGCTCAAAAGCAGAGATTTCAGGTTATCTTCATCTTTTATGGTTTTGCTATCTGCAATAAAAAGACTAATGCGATTGGATGCTTCTGCTGTGGTGTCTGTTGCATGGTCGGTGCTTGGCAGTGTAACATCACAAAGCGAACTTTGGCAACTGCTGCAATTTTCTATACAAAAGAAGAGAAAAGAAAGAAGTTGGAACACAAACACCAAGGCATTTTTTAAACAAATATATTTTGGTTAATGAAAAGAATAATCTCTATAAACTGGATAGTTCTTTCTCATTCATAGAGGCTGGAACTGCTATGCAGATACTTAAAACCATATAAACTATGTTCAGCAGTGCAGGTTTACTTTCCTGTCAAAATGCCATCTAAATAGCTTCTTCATGTTTCTGTGAAGGTGTGATAGTTAGGAGAATGTAAATTACATATGTAAAACCAATAAATTCAATATCATTCAATAGGTCTATCCATTCATAATATTGTAAAATTAAATTTTTTTTGTCACTGCTTGACAAAACATAAACTTTCTTGCCAATGGAAGTCTCCATGTTTCTAAAGGGCATTGAGATGCAAAGAAATGCAAAAATAAAAATTTGGGTAAACTATACTAAAAGCTTACCTCCAATCTGTGATCCAGAGGTCTTAGCATCCTCTTTAGGGCGTTGATCCTCAAGACTAGTATTGGTGCTTAGCAAAGGACAATCGCTTTCACTGGTAAGGTCAACTTTCTTGTCATCTTCTTTGCATCGTACATTTTCAGTCTGCACATAGGACTACATCTAATCAAATTTAGCAAACCAGTGAACAACTAAAGCCGTAAGGTGATTAGATAAATAAAGCAGACAGTATAGAAGCAAATCATATGCATTCTTGTATATAAAGATGAGAAAGACTCAACTGATTTGGCTGCTCTAGGCTCCTTCACTAGCTTTTCCTTCTTTAGACGATTCTTCTTTTGATCAGTGGAATCAGAAGTTAGACTTCGTGTTGTATGCTTCTCAATGGCACTGTACTTGGTACTGGACTGTTGAGAAATTTGATGTTTCGTGATGTTTGATCCAGAATCAGGTCCTTTTGCCTTCGAAGAGATCATCTTGGCTTGCTCTTGAGACTTTGGAGCATGTTTAACCTTCACTATATCCTTCTCCAATGATTTCCTGCTAAGAGCAACCTCCTTTTGAACCTTATCAGCTTTCTTCTCAATTGCCTCCTTCTGTGGTTTGTGGTTTACAGGATGTAAAGTTCGCAACTTATTTGAAGGCTTTTCTTTAACAACATCTTTTTCTTTTGGTCTTTCAACCGCTACTCCATGTTCTTTAGCTCCTTCCTGGTTAAGCTCTTTGATTGGAGTCTCTCCTGCTTCTAGTTTCCTGTGCATTTTGTCAGACCTCAACATTGTTTTGAAAAGAGACTGCTCTTTTGATCTCAGCTTTCTTAACATCTTTTTTCTATCCAAAGCCTCGTCTTCTTGAAACGGTGGTTTATGGGACTCCACGCATGGAACACGCAGAGGTCGTATAAGTACAATAGGTGCACTTTCATCAATCAATTTCTCTTTTGGATGAGAGTGATTCGAATGCTGTAAAAAGGGTTGAAGCTCTTTTGCAGAATTGCTTCTCAGAAGTCCTTTAAATTGCATGGTTTCAAGAATTTCCTTTAAGGTCCTTTCTTTGTTGCCCGTCTGAAATTCAGATTGAGGCTTTCTCACCATTGGCCTATCAATCTCATAGACAGGTTTCCGCTGGTTCGAAATCTTCTGATCCTCAAACTGTTTCTGTGGAGTTGGCTGCAAAGGTTTAGAAGGATATTCTTCTAAACCCATGAGCTTGGCAATCAGATTTGGACCTTTTGTCTTCTGTGGAGGTGCTGATGCAGGAGCAGAATCAGTAATGGCATGAAAAAAAGATGATTGACTTGAGCTGGGGGAGGGAGTTTCTGAAGCCGAATCAAAATTTCTTGGAGGAAAACAAGCCCTTTCATGAATCCTAGTATTTGGTAACAGATTCTGCTTTACAAGGCTTTCTTTGATCACCTTCTTAAGCTCCTCTGTGCTATTCCTAGAAGACCCATCAGCAGAAAGCCGAGGCTTTTGAAATCCAGGCACAAAATTGCTCTCTCTGTACTGATCTGAATACGTTCTTTCAATCCCAACTTCATCTTTTCCATATTTTTCAGATCTGTCAGTCTTTTTCTTCTTCAGGTGAGCCATGTACTGCGAAGCTTCCTGCAACTTGCCGAGCATGACCAGAGAATCTTGAAGATCAAGAGCGCCTTTTAACAAATCTTTTGCGATGCCTTTAGACTGGCCATCAAAACTCAAGCCCTTAGACCAAGACTCAATGGTCTGGTTCAGCTTTTGAGCTTCTCTAGAGACCTCCCTGAGCTGAAACGAAGATGGGCTACGAAATTCTTCTCTGATACTTTTAGACGCCATTTCTTGTTTCTCTGGTTTAATATCCAAAGATGAACTTGGGCTTTTAAGCTTTGTTTTTCCTTGGCTCTTATGCTCTATTTTCTGGGAACTGGTTTTGGATTTTCTGGTTGTCCTACAATCTACTACCCCTTTAGGATCATCACATGTGACAAACGATCTGTATATGGATGATCTTAGACCGTCTTGAGGCATATTCTGTGCTAGAAAAATTACATTGACAAAGTCAGATGCCTATATATTACTCTCTACAAAGGAACAATTTTACCAATCCCAATACCATTTTTTATATATAAAAACTTACATGGTCTTGGATATTCTAGTCAATCTCTTTGAAGATTGTCTGTAATAGACATAAATAATACTTGTTTGATTCTGTTTTCAGTGAAAGATAGAGGCAAAAAACAAATGATCAGTTGCCGCCAACATAAACACACAAAAAGAAAAGAAGAAAAAATGCTAAACGGAAAACGAGATGAAAGCAAAACGATTATCTTTTCATTTTGAAAGTTTCAAAAATCAACAAAATGTAGAAATTAAAACAGAGAGAGGTGATGGATCTGAAAAATAAAAACAAGGATTTTTATTTTTATTTATATATATATATATATTATATGAATTGTAGAAAGTTAAAACTAAAAGCAAGGATTTTTCTTTCTCAGGAGTTCCAAAAATAGCTATTAATTTAGCATTCATGATTAATGACCCAAAATGTCAGTATTCCATCAAAATACCATGCATATCATACATAATTTACCTTGATTATATACTTCTTTTCCAGCATTGATAAACTTGATTCTCTCAGCTCCAAACACTCACCTAGCTTAAGGGACAAGCAAAAAGGCAAGGACAGAGAAAAATGCAAGAACAGCCAAAAAAAAAAAAAANAAAAAAAAAAAAAAAAAAAAAGAGGTCACTGATCCAGACCCATGAATATGAAGTAGAGTTGCAGAATGTTTTCTAGAGAAACTGAAAAATAAGCAAGCACAGACTCAGATCCAGGAAAAGGGAAGTTGAGCAGAGCAGTAGTCGGTGCATTGACTTTGGACACAGCAAATACTGAAATTTCATGGCAAAATGTGAGGAAAAAGTCCAATATTTGGTTCTCGTATTTGTTTATTGAGCTATTGGAGACAAAGGAATCTATGGAAGATTATGAGCGTGACTAATGAGTGAGATCAATGGGTGAAGCTGGTCTTTTTGTCGTACATACCCTCACCGCTACTGAATAAGCAAAAGCATCCAGAACAGAGAAAGAAGAAGGAAACATCAAAATGTTCACTCAGCTAAGCACTGCATTATACATGCTGCGCATTTTGTTTATTATTTAAGGAAAAAAAGAAGAAGGAAAAAATTATAAAATTAAAAAATAAAGCTATCGAGATAATGGGAATTTGGTTTCTAATAATATAGATTACAATAAAAAGTTACTGTTTAAGAAAAATAAGTATTTTTTTTTAAATAGAAAGAAATTATATTTAGCCTGCTTTTTCGGTAGCGTGAGTTTAAAATTGGGTAATCATAGAATTTAGAGACAATCAATTTGAATTTTTCTTACATGTACTTATTCAGCTGTTTGCCTTTGTTAAGCTTACATCACATGTTTCACTGAGCGCTCTTTAAAAAAATCACTGCTTTCCTCCATCGTTTTTTTATTGGAAAGTACTTCTAGAATCATATATGCTGGCCTTTCAGCTCTTGTCTCTTTGCATGAATTTTGGACATGAAATGGCATTATTGATTTGTGTTGAGAAATGGTACGTTTCACACTTTTTTTTTTAATCACTTTCAAGCTTTGGCATTCATTTTTTTTTTTTTTTTTTTTTTTTCCGGGAAATGCAAAGGTATCAAATTTTAATTAGCAAATGATATATCAACTTATTAATAATTAACTGAAAGATATTTGGTGAATATGTAATTATTATTTTTAACATCCAAACGCATTTTGAATCCAATCAAAACAACTTCAGCAATACCATAATTTTTAATTATTAGATTTTGTCTGTGTTGGTTTTGGATTGAAGTTCATAAAGAGGCTAAAGCATAAACAAAACGCACGTCGTTAGTTTCAATTAGAATAGCGTGTTTCTTAGAGAGCCTCTAATCGGCAAAGGTTAGTCACGGGATTGCAACCATCTAATTGCTTCCATATTTTTTGTCCAATCATTTTCCATCATTATAAATTTACTGTTTCTTTACAAAATTTTAATACTCTGAAATACAAAAATTACTAATATTATTTATTTACTTTCATTGTCATTGTCATTTTTATTAGTATTTGTTTTTTTGTTACCCCAAATTAACTATATATAATTGTTTCAAAAAAAAATTATGTATATATAATTAAATTTAAAAAATTTCTAACATTTCTCCAGCATTGGTTAGGTTGGTTTGTAGCACAAAATAGTATTGCCTACCAAAATGACATTTTTAAATGCAGTCACAAGACTCTTGCATGGGAACTGTGCTTGTGTAGTTACTGCTTTTGATGTCTATCATAAATGAAAATTAAACCTTCACCAATTCTTTTCCTCCTTTTGGGTGATCGCATAATTAATATTTGGTCCTAGTAGTAATTTCAAATTTTTTAAGATTTAACTACATTTGCATCTTAGATGTTATACCATAGTCAATAAATTTATCTTCATTTGAATAAAATGACATATAAGAATGGAAAATAACTCCAACTTGGATTAATAAGAGTCTAGTTTTTTTTAGTCAAAACAACACTTGTAAATTTTGAAAAATTATAACATTTATGGGTTCAACTTCATCTAAAATAGCACTATACAATTCAAGGATTTGTCCATAAATACATACATGTATATAATTCGAGGAGGGAATTGTTTTTGTAACATAACAGCATGGGATATTGCATTTTTTATGATTATTTTTAAATTTAAATTTTGAATGAGAAATATAATAATTAGGATCTAATCCAGTAATAACATCAACATCAATTCATTTTTTTAATTAAAAAAAAACGTGGTTAGTGGTGGAGCCAGAATTAAATGAGAAATAAAAGCAGGGAAATTAATATACTCCCGCCAATTAGCCCATTAATAAAAATATTATTCAATGCATGAAGCTTTTATGACCTCCAATCTTCTGATAAAAAAAAAGGTAATATTCCATTAATAAAATTTAAAATTTATTTTTTCATTTCGAATTGGGATGGGAATACGATACTACTTTGTCATTATTCATAAGGTTTAATTGCAATAGTGCCCTTGGATCGTAGTTTTTCTTCCGTTATTTGAAATTAAACACTAATGTTTTTTAAACTTATGAAAATCTGTAGACGAACTTAAAATGCGGTGTGTTCAACACTGCGTTCCATACTTTTGACACGGTTTGTCATCGTCTTGAGAGGGGCAAATAGTATATCATTCCATCCACAAAATTTCCATGCCCCTCCTGATTTTACTGAGCTTTTCTCTTCTCGAAACTTTCTTTATTTTTTTCTCTCTCCCTGAAATTCGTAGCATGGGAAAAAAACATAATTTTTAGCGTTGAAAAGTGATGGATCCATTACATGTTAAATGCATCTCTAGATTTTCAGACAGCATTAGTGCCTAATTCCGAACCAAGACGTCACGCCGCTGCAAATGAGCCTCAATGAATAAGTTTGACCATGTAACAACCATCGACTACTTCGATTCCTGATGTGAGTTGAGAGAAAATTCACCCGAACCGAATCTAAGAGTTCACCTGTCTGATTGCGCCACGTGGCCCTCATCTGAATGGGCCAACTTTCGTACAAAACACCCTAAAATTCTCCATGTTCTCCTCTTCCTCTGGAAATCGAAAACCATAGCAAGCCGCCGGTCCCCCTCGCACCGTCTCTGTCTCAGCGTCTAACCCTCTCACCGCCACCAGGTAACAAATTTATTTTTTGGTTTTTGTTTTTCTTATAAAAATAGAAAACCCTAGCCGCTCCTGTTCTCTGTCTCCCAATTTTTTCGTCACACTCTTTGCTTCTCAAATTTTTATTATTTTTTATTATTTTTCCTTTCACTCCCACTCACCGGGACCTCACCTCACCTCATCTCCCACTCTCCCTGTCTCCCTCATCTAGCAACGTCTAGCAACGCCGGAAGACCTCACATTGTCTTTTTTTTTAGTTTATACTCTGTCTGGTTGAGTTCTGTTTTTGTTCTTTTTTCTGTCAATTTGAAGTATTTTATTATTATTATTATTATTATTATTTTAGTGAAGTTAGGCTGTGAAATCTGTTTACTGTGAAGTTGGGAGTTCGAGAAGTATATGTGAAATCTGTTTGCTGTGAGTGTGAAGTTGGTATGTGTGGATAAACTGAAATCTGGTTGCTATGAAATCTGTTTGGTGTGTTATTCAATAGTTTGTAAAGTTGCATATTATTTTCGACTAAAGGTACGCATCGTGTGTAAGAAACTGGAATTTATGATTATGCGGTAGACAGTGAAGCATGTCTCTCTCTCTCTCTCTCTCTCTCTCTCTCTTTTAATATGCTTTTGTATGATTTTATTTGGATTTTTTCATCCTTCTGTTGGATGTGTTGCAGAATTGGCTGCTTAGTTTTCCATTTTTAATGTCCTATATGTTGTTACATCACTGCAAGGTCATTTTGAACTCAGTATCACAGAGTTGGTTGGTTTTAGGCTAAATCCTAAGAAATTCATAATCAACATGAAATTCTTAGTTACTCAATTTTTTAATAGTATAATTATGTATAAATTCCTAATATAGCTTGTCTGCATCAGATAGTCTTAAGAAAGTGAAAGTATTAAATGTTTACTCAAGGCTAAAATAATTGTTTTGCTTTAAGTAACAATAATAATACCCAATGAAACTTTAACAGCATCCACCTCTTGGTAGTTTGAGGTGGGTTCAAATTTGTTGTTGGGTTAGATTACTCTAGTCTTTTTGTTATAATGGAAAATAGAAAGTAGAAAACCTTAACATATATAATTATATTTATATTTGTGTATTTATTTGTGTAGTCAATCTATACCCGTGTATGTATGGAATGTGTAGGAAGCTTGTGAAGCATAGTACTAGAAGGCAGGATGCAGGCTTGTGGTGGAGCTGCAATTATGGGTTCCGTTCAGCAGCCCATTTGGGCCAAGGGGATTTTGCCTTCCCAGAAAGGTTTTATTAGTGGATTTCCACTTCAAGTAAAACTTAATTCTATAAGACCATGCAAATTTTCTTACATTGAAGGAAGCTTGGCTTCTGCAAGGTCCCCCACTTCTGTCTCTGTGCCCGTACCTGAAATTAGAGGTAACCATATTTCAACTGTTTAGTTGGTATCTTTGGATCTTTTCTGTATTATCACTTTTATTTTTGTAATTTATAAGTTGGGATATTTATGGCCATTATGCATAGACCTGTACACAATTTTTCTTTTTGTTGTTTGAATTCTGAATGGTGTCTTCTGCACCAACTTGATTTTCTTAGCTAGAATTTTAGATTTTATTCTCTAGTATATGCATTTAGCATTAGCATTCTATTTGGGAGAAGGATTTGGTTGCATTTATTGATATTGGTGTTGCCTTGATGGGTATTAGGTGTGTAATTTTATATGATAAACATTTCTTGGTCTTGTGTGCCCTTCTTGCTTTCTTCACATGAATTATTTGTAGATATTAGCTGTCATCGTTGATGAGTCCTTGTAGTTATTGGCTGTCATCATTGATGAGTCCTAAGAGACGCCAAATGATTTCAATTTATTACCTTAATTTTTTTTAATTCATGAAATTCAAAAACAAGATTGAATTTTGGTATTTTGTGAAAAAATGTTATATTTACAAAAGTATTATACATTTAAAGAAACGAAAGAAATAGAGATTTAGAAACAAGAGAAATATTGGCCAAAAGAAAGACGACTTAGTGAAATAAATGGTGGCCTCTGCTATATTTCTTATATATTGAAAAAAATGTTGAAGAAGAAGTCTTGTTTGGTGGACTTGCCTAAATCAAACACATCCTAAATTTATGCATATTTTTTATGTACGTGGTTGATATATATTTGTGTGTGTGTGTGTGTGTATATATGAATATTGAAATTTTATGGTGTGGAAATCTTCATCTTTTTAAACTGCGGATCGTCATTATAATTCGTTATCAGTGACCATTCCGTTGCTAATAAGTTATTTTAGTGACGAAGTTGTCACTAATATTTTATTATTAGTGACAATCTGCATTTTAAAAAGATGAAGATATTTCGCACTATACAAATACTATATATATATATATATATAGCTGGGTTTATTTCATATCAATGATTTAAGCATTTAGGGTTAATGGTTATTTAATGTGGTGTGGAACTTCTTTGTCTATTTTGTCATGAATAGCCTATATTTTCGTTCGTTTATTGTGGGCTTACTCATGCAGAACAATAAATTATCAGAAACAGGGTCAGGTTTCAAACACAAAATAGATTAACAATTTAGCTATAATTCCATATTTAAGTTATATTGGTCCCAAAAGCTTAAGATGTTAGGAAGTGGACTCAGCTATGTGCATCAAGTTGACAAAACATACACTTTAACAATATAGCACTAATTTTTACTAGGACTTATTTGATTAACATTTGTTGGTCTCACAAGTGTTATGGTGAATCTCAAAGTTATATTGGTCACGTATTTCTATCAGCCTGGTTTTGTTGTTCTTTATGATAGATAAGCTATTGGGAAAAGAAATAAAAAATGGCATTTGTTTTATCGTGAGTATGTGTGAGGAGGAATGTAATCATTTCAATGCATGAGCACTGTTAAGAGTTAATGCCTTTTCCATGGATTGTTTGTTTTTATAGGTAATGAAAGTTTTGTAGACCATGGCTTAAGTGAGGCTGATCCTGAAGTGTGTACAATTATTTGCAAGGAAAAGGAGCGGCAGTTTAAAAGCCTTGAGCTTATTGCTTCAGAGAATTTTACTCATCGTGCAGTGATGGAGGCAGTTGGCTCATGTCTTACAAACAAGTATTCTGAAGGATTACCTGGTAAAAGGTAAGATTAGATTTTTTTGTGAATAGTGCTCTTGTCATTTATTTTAAAGGTTGTTTGATTGCTCTTATGTAATACTTTTGCTATTTCAGGTACTATGGTGGAAATGAATACATTGATGAACTTGAAACACTATGCCAGAAAAGGGCCTTGGATGCATTCCATTTAGATGAAAAGAAGTGGGGTGTTAACGTTCAACCATTATCTGGTTCTCCTGCTAATTTTGAGGTTTATACTGCAATTCTCAATCCACATGACCGAATAATGGTAAGTTGGCTTATTTTTTATTTTCTTTGCATTTGGGATCTTGGAATGCATAAATGACATGGTACTATAAGTACCTTAGGGTTTGGACTTGCCTCACGGGGGACACTTGTCTCATGGGTTCATGACTCCTAAAAGACGAGTATCAGGCACATCAATTTATTTTGAGTCCATGCCATATCGACTTGACATATCAACAGGTGGTTATACTATATTTTGGCTCAAAAAGTTGCTTTGTTTCCTTTCATGCTGAGAATGGATATGTGGATCTTGATCTTGTGGGTGTGTTTGAATTGTTCAAAATTAAAACAGGTCTTGTTGATTATGACATGCTTGAGAAAACTGCCAATCTCTTTCGCCCAAAACTCATTATTGCTGGTGCTAGTGCTTATCCTCGAGATTTTGACTATCCTCGGATGAGGAAGGTTAGTATTTACTGGTCATGCCTGTTTAAATAATTTATGTTACCTGCAAAATATAGAAATTTCATTAATATGTATAAATCTAGGTTGAGTTTTTTTTCTTGAGCAAGTAACTGATCACATCTGTTTTTTGTTGGAAGATTGCAGATGCAGTTGGTGCTTTTCTGCTGATGGATATGGCTCATATAAGTGGACTTGTTGCTGCATCTGTTGTTGCCGATCCTTTTGAATTTTGTGATATTGTGACTACTACTACTCACAAGGTATGATCCACTATTTTTTTTATTTTTTAATATTTTGTTATTCCTGATGTAACTTTTTACTTCTCCAACACAAATTGTGTAGTAGTTAATTTGTTATGCAACCTAAATATTTGCTTCCAAAACTTCTTGAATAACTTTATGCATTCAAGAAGACATACGCTTGGTTCATAGTAATGCGCATTTAGATGAGCTGACATATTTGGACATTTCTTTTCAGTCTTTAAGGGGTCCAAGAGGTGGCATGATCTTCTTCAGGAAAGACCCTGTTAATGGGGTTGATTTAGAATCTGCCATTAATAATGCTGTTTTTCCAGGTTTGCAGGTTAGTGCTTTTTGGTTGCATGGTAACAAATCCGAGAGATGTCTGTTTATATGTGTATTACTATTTATTTGTTTGTTTACATGTCTGGTTGCATGGTAACAAATTACAAATCCAAGCTGACAGGCTATTTGTGTGTTTAGCATCTTATTCTGAAGTTAAATATGTAAAATTATATAAGGCTTGAGTAATTTATGTAGGGTGGTCCTCATAATCACACTATTGGCGGACTTGCAGTTTGCTTGAAGTATGCGCAGTTACCAGAATTTAAGGCTTACCAGAACAAGGTTTGCAATCTCTTGGCCTTATCCAACCATTCCTGGACGTTCCTTAATTTAGGGTGGTTTCCTGTCTTGTAGGTGGTATCTAATTGTAGGGCTCTTGCAAACCGATTAATTGAGCTGGGATATAAGCTGGTTTCTGGTGGAACTGACAACCATTTGGTTCTTGTGGATCTGAGGCCTTTGGTAAGTTTCTGTTTCTGCTTTTCTTTGTCCCCTTTCCTTTTTATATCTCTGCCCAAATTTCCAATTTTAATGTTTTAGGTTGATGCCTATGTGAGAGTAGACCTTGTCTTAAAATATGAACCCACTGCCATTACTATTAAAATGTGGTCTGGTGATGCAAGTCTTTTGGACGTAATTTAACAAACAGCTAGATGACTTGTAAACCCAAAGTTTATTGTGTTCTTTCATTTGGGGTGTGCTTCTTTTCTTTTCTCCGGTTCATTGGATATGAAGCATAAATCTTATATCTTTTAGAAAAGTTCAATCTTCTATCTTTTAGAAAAGTTCAACCCTGTCTCACCATTATATTCTGCGCCCAAAAATGTTCTTCCCGTTTACATTGCCATTTGAGCTCAAGCATTTTCCTTTTCTTATGGCTTGAGGCTGTTAGGATTCCAACTCTTTGTGTCAGCATGTTTTGTGAAATAGAATTCTAACATCTTTAATTAACAGGGTATTGATGGAGCTCGAGTGGAGAAAATTCTTGACTTGGCGTATATAACCCTCAACAAGAATTCAGTACCCGGTGAGTCTTGCTTCGGTGGTCCTGTTACTGTTTTCTGTTTGTGTGGTTGACTTTTCTTTTATTTGTTATCTAGTTTTGTTTTTCACTCTTTCATGTTGATCTTACACCTGCTATTGTTTATAATGACAGGCGATAAGAGTGCCCAAGTACCAGGTGGTATACGCATTGGTTCCCCTGCAATGACCACTAGAGGATTCACTGAGAAAGAATTCATATTGGTTGCTGACTTTATCCACGAGGGTGTGCAGATAGCTCTTGATGCTAAGCGGTCAGTCTCGGGGTCAAAGCTCCAGGATTTCATGAAGTTTGTTACTTCCTGCGACTTCTCTTTAACAGATCGAGTGTCTGATCTGCGTGCAAGAGTTGAAGCTCTTACAACCCAGTTCCCAATGCCTGGAGTATGATTCTCAGATTGTTTTATGTTTCGAGGATCGAGATGCCTGGAATGATCTTCTCACGATAACGTATTGTCAAGTTGTGTAAGGCCAATTTTGGGATATGGGATTGAGTAATGAATCCCATGCTTTTTGTTTACCTGAAGAAAAAATAATAATGTTAAATTTATACCTAAAGTATGCCATAAAAAAAAATTAAAAAAAAGAAGAATGAAATAATATTTTACAAGTTCATCTTAAATTTTGTTTCGTTTGCAGTTAGAATTATATACTTAAGTATTATCGTCCATGTGGTATTGATAATTTTCAGATAGCTAAGTGACCATTTTGAGTTGTGATATATAGTTTCACTTTTACTGGGTAATGTATGTGAACGAGGAGTGAAATCTATTTCCACAATACCCACATTCGGTGACCAATTTTTTTTTTTTTGTAAGGAATGCTCATCGCCGAGGCCGATGGAAGATATACGTTTGTGTTTTCCAAATTTTATATTTCTGCTCATTATCACGATTTGAACAGCGAATTACTCCTTATAAGTTTAATGAGATTTTGTAGTACAGTGAAACATGTGCATCACTTGCTTCAGCTGACAGTCGATCTCCTTTATTAGTTACATGTTTTAAGTACGGTTCTCCTCTAACCTCCTCTTAGATAATTGTTATTTACATTTAATTTTTGAATGAAAAATATAATTAGAAGTCTAATCAAGTAATAACCATTGACCAACCCATTTTAAATGAACTTGTGGTTAATGGTGGGGCCAGTATTAATTAAGAAATAAGAGTAAGAGAATCTCCAATAATGATATTATCCATTAGAATTTACGTGGCATGTAAAATAGAAAGAGTTGATGTTTATGTAGTAATTGTCTAGTTTATAGATAGTGAATTTTTAAAATTACTCTCTAATGAATTTTGTCTATAATGAATTTTTAATTTATTTTATATTTTCTGTTTTTCTTTTTAAAAAGGAGAGAGAGAGAGAGTTTGCATTATGGAAAAAAAAGATAGGAGAGTTAAATTAATTGCTTACTCATCATGTTTAACATACCCTCTACAACTAGAAGGTCATCTTCTATTTTTTTTATGCCACATCAGCTTGACAGAGTTTTTCCATAAAACTATTGGAAATAAATTTTTTATTATTCTGTCTATTTATATGATGTGGTAAAATTTTTTAATCTATTGAAAATGCTCTGAGAAATAAATAAATAAAAATTTCAAAATAAAGATAGCTTCATTCAAAAAGGAATATTAAAAATATTATGAATGACCATTCAAATTCTGGAATTAGGTAAGGCATGGAGCTTTATAACCTTATCTTCCGCTAAGAAAAGTTAGTCCAATAATAAAAATTCATTTTTTTTTTTAATTATTTTGAATTGAGAATGCGATAATACTTAGTCATTAATTTATTATAATAACATTGAAAATGTTTAATTAATAATTACCCGTCGAATTCAGATTGGGCCTTCTTCGGCTTGGGCCTTATTTTTTTCTTTTATATTTTAATACGATTAATTTTGAAAAATAGACAAATTATGATGAAATTTTCATTATCCATTGATTTTATTATAATATTTTTTTCGGTTTGGATATATTTCGTTGTCTGATTGTTCTATATTTTTTTGTTGGTTCGGTCTTTTATATACGAACTTGTTTTCTTTTTTTATTTAGATAATTATGACCACGTTTGTTCTATTGAAATATTTCAGTTGGCAAAGACTACTAATATTAATTTTTAGAGCTTGGATTCAAAGCTTTGTGATGCAACTTTCCTTCTCAAATTAAAAAAAAAAAAAAGTATGATCATGTTCATCTGTCTTTTTCTTTCTATTATAATATTAGAGCATTTCAAATTCAGAAAAAAATTTACTCTAAAAGTACTTTTGTGGATTCCACACATTCATGTGAGAAGTTTTCTAGATATTTAGAGAGTACTGAAATTTTGCTCTAAATTCAGATCATTATCTCAAAAAAAAAATAATAATAATAATAATAACAATAATAATAATTTTTACTAGTTATTTAGATTGTCCCGAATTGACTAATCTGTTAAGAGTCAAGATGGATAGGAATTAGTATACATTATCATAAAGTTTGCCTAAAATATAAAGATGTTAATAAAAAAAAAGAAAAAAAGAGAGAGAGAAGAGGCCCTTTACCGAGAAATGCCGGTAAGCTAACCGTTAGGATTTGAAATTTGCAAAGCGGAGGATTCTGTTGACTCCAACCGTGACCCGGTACTTCTCACTTACCGCTTCTTCGTTTTCAAATTTCTAGTCGACCGTTTCTTTCATCCATCAAAACTACACACTCTCTCTCGCTCGCTCTTACTGTAGCGGGGCTGAGCCTGAGCATGAGAGTGCATTTGCAGGTCCATGTCTGAATTCCAACTCCAAGGTCGTTTCATTCTCGCAAATTGGGATCTGCAAATTGCACGAATTGGGCTCTGTTTATTCCTCTGCTTTTTCCGGTCAGTTATTTCTTTCTTCCCTTTTTTTGAATTAAATTGTATTCGTTTTTGAATTTGTGTTTCAAAGTCATTTGGGTTCTTGGATTTTATGTTTTCTGGAGTTTTGTTGACGAAATTGAGTGCTTTTGTTCGATTAAGTTTGCTAATGATTGTTCAATTTTGTATGAAGGTAATCTGCTTATTCTGTTTGTACTGAAACTTGGGGCCGCCATTATTTTATGTTTTTGTATTTCAATTTAATGGGTCTTAGCGTTTTCTTACGGTGATTGGAAATGCTGTCAGCCACAACCTAATTTTTGGAACAGATAAATGTACTTTTTGTTTTTCAAAAGAAGGAATTTTTTTTGAGTTGAATGGTAAGGGTTTTATGTTAACTGTTTATTTATTTTCATGCACAGAATTGTTCCAAACCTTGTATTCACTGAAGCCTCTCAACGAAAAATGATGAACTTTTGAATTTCTTCTTGTTTGGGTTATTGATTTTCTTTCATGGTCGGTAAGAATTGTTATATCTCAATAGCTTTCTTCTTTTGCAATTTATTCAGGCTCTCTTGGCTTTTGGTACTTGTCTTACAAGAAAGAGATCTCTGCAAACTTCATGATAGCTAGGATTATTATGTTTTTGAGGATTTCTTGTGGACTGAATTACTATCAGATAGTAATTGATTTTACCCATTTGTGGAGGAACAATTAATGACAAAGTTGAGGAGAAGTACTGTCAAGAGGGCTGGAATTGTAGTAGCAGCTCCTGGCGTAGAAACTCATGCTTGTCAGAAAATGAGACCTTTTCATGGGTAAGCTGGCTTATTGTTTTGCTCATTTCTAGTTTTGCTTTCTACTTACCTTAAGTTTTTGGTTTAGTTGGGTTGATACGAGTATTTTGACTACTGCTTGTATAGGAGGACCAGTGGCCCCACAAGGCGTTCAACGACAGGAAAGTGGACAGCTGAAGAGGTAGCCATCTTGATAAACTTAACTACCTAAGTTGATCTTTCGTTTTAACTGGCTTAATTAGTTTGTGTATTTGTCATTTCCCTGTTAAAGTAATTTCTTGTGTGATTATATGTTTATAACGTACTTTTTGTTATTCCTCTCCGAAACAGGATGAACTATTGCGGAGAGCAGTTCAGCATTTTAGAGGAAAAAACTGGAAAAAGATAGGTATATGTGACGGAAATGAATATTATTACTCCATGTCATTTAAAACAGAAACTAGATGTTGATATCCATTTTTCTTTGCTGTTTATTATGTTTTATTAAGTAATTAATCTTGAAGCTTATTATTACCTTTTGTACCATTTATTTCTGATCTTCACTTTTTCACAATGTATTCATACTTTTTCGAGGAAAATATCAATTTCTATTACCTTTTGTACCATTTATTTCTAATCTTCACTTTTTCACAATGTATTCGTACTTTTTCGAGGAAAATATCAATTTCTTGTATTGGATGGTTTCTTCTGTAGTTTTAAGTGCAAGAGGATCAATTCAAAGATGTCTGGAGCAAAACCATAGATGGCAATATATGATATTTACTTGTTATGTGTTTCTTTTTTTGTTCCGTAGGATGTTCAGTGACTTGAAGTTTTAGTTGTGGATTGGTTTCAATATCTTTTTCTCAAGAAGAAAATTTTACTGATTGTCCTTTTCCCATTTGAAATGGTATCATTTGCAGCGGAATTTTTTAAAGACAGAACAGATGTTCAGTGTCTACACAGGTGGCAGAAGGTTTTAAATCCTGAACTCGTTAAGGGTCCTTGGTCTAAAGAGGTACTTGTTTTGATTTCATCAATGTTTAATACATGCACATAACATACAGGCATAATTATGTTTCTATGTGTAATATATGTTTATGCTGGTTGGATAGCCAATATCTTGTAGCTTTCTTTGATCATGCATATTGAAAAAATGAGCAGGAGGATGAAGCAATAGTTGCTTTAGTAAATAAATATGGAGCAAAGAAGTGGTCAATTATTGCAGAAGCATTACCTGGACGTATTGGCAAGCAATGTCGAGAAAGGTAATATATTTAACCGGTCTGAAATACTAGTCTTATTTTATTCTCTCTCATTCTTAAGAAATTCTGTCAATGACTCTTTTCTTGCTTTCATTAAATAATCTCTTCCATAGGTGGCATAATCATCTTAATCCGGCCATAAACAAGGAACCATGGACACAGGAAGAGGAGCTGGCTCTAATTCATGCTCATCAAATTTATGGGAACAAGTGGGCTGAATTAACAAAATTTTTGCCTGGAAGGTTTGGCCATGTGGGCATTCATGCTTCTAAACCACCTCTCTAAGTTAATTTAATTAGGAAATTATGAACTTGGATTGAGAAAGATTCTCGGACCAAATAAAAGTTGTTCTGAAACATTTGTTGTACCTTTTTTGCATCAGGACAGACAATGCAATAAAAAATCACTGGAATAGCTCAGTGAAAAAGAAGGTAGACACTTATCTGGCATCGGGTTTGCTTGCTCAGTTTCAAGGCCTGCCTGAGGTGAGAAACCAAAACTCATCTTCTGTGGGAATGAGACAGGGTCATGTTGATGAGCTTATAGAAGAGAACATTTTAGAATGTAGTCAAGGATCAAATGCTGTCAACTGTACAAAATTTGATCACATAACAGAAACTACCGCTATAAATGCAACAGAGGATTTTAGGACTCAGGAATCCAATAGCAAAGTGGGTCATTACCCTGAGCAACATTCAGCATACGAAGATATCTCTCCTGGCATTAATGATATACAGTTTAGTTCGCGTGAGTTATCTGGCATGCGTTTTCTGGATTCTTTAGAGGAATCTTCAGAGCAGTTTGGAACTTCTGGATTCTTCCTGACTGAGAATGAAAGCCATGACAGTGGATCTTCTATGCTACAGACCTCAGACGGGTACATGACTTCTGCTACAACAGAAGATATGCTTGTTGATTCTGTTAAAATGGAGCACCTAGTGATATCTGAGAGTAATTGTTGCAAGATCACATTTTTGGAGGCAATGAAACCTGAAGGAAATGCAGAAAAACAACCAGCAAATATATCTCTGAATGGTGGCAAGAGTTCCTTACATGGTCAATTTGATATCCAGAGCAGTTCATCTGCCAGAACTTTACCATTAAAGTCACCTGTCCCTCCTAAGAACGTCTCAGGACAGACTTTGGAGTTGGAGGTCATTTCAAATCTGAAAGATGACTTCATCTATGTTGACTCTCCGAATGGTGAAGCAGATAAAACAGGCCACCTTTTGAAGAATGGTCCAAAACTCGTCCCTGTGGATATATTTAGTTCAACAAGTTCAGATTCTAAGGCAACCATTTTTTCTAGCTACAATGACAAAAGAGATTCAGAGTTGAATGAGGCAAAGGTTCCAGTGAAGCTGGCTGTAGAAGATAACACAGATTCTGTGCAAACTCTTGCCTCGATGGACGAGAGTTCCACAGTGCAAAACAAAGAAAAAGATTTGGGAACTCTTTCATATGAACCTCCCCGTTTTCCATTGTTAGATATTCCATTTTTCAGTTGTGACCTCATGAAAACAGGTGGTGATATGCAGCAAACCTATAGCCCCCTTGGAATTCGTCAACTGATGTTGTCTTCAACGAACTTTTCCTCGCCATGTAGCTTATTGGATTCTCCAATTGTGGATAGTACTCCAGAAGCCATATTAAAGCATGCTGCTAAGAGCTTCATCTCTACACCATCCATCATGAAAAAGCGATCGCATGAAGTTTTATCACCAGCTGAAAAGATAAAGGGAGAAATGAAATTTGAGAGTGACAAAAATATGAGAACATCTGGCTCCACTGGTGGTTTTTCTTCTCTAGAACATATTTTTAATGATAATGACGGTTCTGAAATGTCCTTATCTACACCTGAGGAGTCACTTCATTCTGATTGTATCCAGCAACTGAGCTACAGGGATTCCATGCAAGACATAGTTAATATGGACTGTTCTTTTGAAGAGGGGAAAGAGATTGTTGAGAATTTAGATGGCAGAATATCATATAAAGATGATAAGGCCAAGGTAGATTCTTGTGCAACTTTCTAACTTATGACAATTGTTTCTCTAGACTATTTTACCCGTATAAAAGGTTTTCTAAAATGCAGTAGATCAGGACTTAATGTGTTTGTTCTATATATCTTTATGATGGTCATATTTATTGTTATAGAGTTCATCATACTTTTGGAAGGTGGCACTCTGTCTGCTACTTAATTTAGTAGTTTTTTTAAAAAATTGTTACAATTCTTGGAATTGATTCTATCATCTCTTAATTTAGAAATATGTAGGATATAGAGGTTAGTTTTTCAACGATTTAATAGAATGAAATGGAATGAAATATCAATCTGTTAAATTTGGGACTAACATTCCTTAAATACCAGTGCAAATTATTTTCTGAAATATCAAGCTCTATCTGCATTGTCAACTCAATTGCTGATTACATTTGCTAAACCTTTACCGTTGTTACTTGAGCAGCATACAGGAGTACTTACTGAACGTAATATTGTCAAAGATGCACATCAAACAAATAGCACATCGAGCAATGCAGTTTTAAGTCGAGGAAGTCAGCATAGAACGTTGGAAATACCAGATCTGGGAGGCTCTTTAGATTCAGTATCTGGGAATGATGACAGGCAAACAGTTCCTGTTACATCTTCAGAATGTGGACCGTCATCAAATCCTCTTAAAAGTACTTCAGAAATTGCTGAAAATGACGCTGATAGTCAAAGCATTAACATGTAAGTTATATTGAGTTATGGTTAGTGATATGGCTTCAAGTTATGGCTCTTTCCATTTCTTCCTGCTGCAGTTCTGTGGGTACCTCTTTTAGGTTAGCCATTCCAAGTTCTATTATTTTGGCTGTTGCTTGAAGTTTTATCTTCTTGGGTTTGCTATTGCATGTTCAAATCAACCCTGGAAGCACTAAGACTTTGATCTTTTATTATGATCAATGAATTCATGAACTTAACTATTCACACTTATCTCTTTTGGAACATTTGTAGCTTTCTTGCATTTCGAGATGCTGACTACTTTTTCTTTTTCATTTTTTTTTTCAAGGTTTGGTGAAACCCCAGTCATAAAAAGAGATGTTAAATCTCCGTCAACGTGGAAGTCTCCTTTGTTCATGAATACATTTCTCCATGGTTTAAAAGTTGACACGGACATGACATTTGAGGTAGGTTCAAGCCTAAATTGATACTTTGTTCAATGTTGGCGTGTTTTCTTCATACCCTCCTCAACCATCTTAGTATTTTCCTTTTTTTATGCATGTCATATTAGCACTAAAAAGATCCTTTTTAATTGCAACATTTTTTAGCCTCATGGGATCACCAAGCTATATTAGGTAGCCTAAATGTAAGTTTAAAGATAAGAGGCATAAACTCAAGCCCTTAGTAAGAAGTCGCCCATATATCTAAAATGTTAGGAGATCTGTCACATTCTTTACTGTTGTGAACTCAGACCAAAGAAATCGTTTTATTTTGATTTATTTTTACAGGAAATGGAATACTTCTTGAGTCCTGGTATAAGATGCTATGATGCCATTGGGTTGATGAAGCAGATGACAGAGCAAACAGCAGCTACAATGACCAATGCCAGGGAAGTTTTAGCAGGTGATTTTGTTGAATTGTCCCCAAAGACAATATTCTCCATCGATCAAAATGCAACACACAAGAACAATTATATTCATCATAACGGGCAGGAGAATATGCCTCCTAATTTACTGGTAAGTGAGTTTTCTGATGGAGCGGTAACTCTCAAATTTCTAATTTAATGGCTCTCCAAAATAGAAACAGATAACATGTTATGTTATGCATGGTATTTACTCTATATCTGCTCAATTTTTCAGACAGAGCCACGAGTTCTTGATTTCAGTGGATGCGGGACACCAACAAAGGAAATGGAGAGCAAAAGGCTTGCTGGGAGTGCCACTGTTGCGACCATTTCAAGTCCTTCATATTTGATGAAGAGTTGCAGATAGTGATGCAATTATCATGGTCTTATTTAGGTTTTACTGCTTTCCTTGTGAGGTTATTGTATATTTGTAGTTATATGAAGGATGTAAAGTTTTTGCAGTGATTATATATATAAATCTTTGTAATAAGGTTCAGTTCCTAAATAGAGCAATTTGTTTTAAAACTATTATATCCAGGAACATGAAAAAAATCTCAACTGGCTTTCACAACAAAGGTGGATTGTAACACAAGATAAAGCCAAACGCCACAAAGAAACCACCGGAGGAGTATAGTAAACATGCCAAAGTATATATTTAAAACATGCATGACATAGATTAGGCATCAAATTAGACTATGAGATATTAATCAACCTGAAGAATAAAATAAAAACACAATTCAATTATAAAATAAATTGTTAGAAACTTGCACTGCTTACGAACTAAAGTCATTACAAAAGCTAAATTAGCAAGTTATATGTACCCATCGTGGGTACCACCCATGATGCCAAAATTCTCTTGTCATACCCTTCAGGTAATAAACATGGTGCAACACTTCCATCCTCTAAGTTAAATATTTCAAATTGCGTGTAATAATCCACACAAAAATTATCACCACCATAATAGATTGAACTTGAAATGCATGCAGTAATATAATTTGATGCTAAAACTGACTTAGTAGGATCACTCTCCACCAAAAAATAGAGAATCACCACCCAAATTCTTAACTGGAAAAATATCAATTTCTTTTATATATATATATACATATTTTTTTTTCACCTTTTATTTTATTTTTTGCACACCTTTGAAATGAAGATCTGCTTCAATGGGATCCGACCGAGGGCGATTCTGCTTGAGCAGTTCTTGCTTCCTCGCAACCAAGAGGTTTCCATACTCGGCTCCATTCGACCAGTACCGCAGTACGTCACAAGTTCCCAGTGAAAACATACTTGACGCTCGCCTTACCAATGGACACTAGCCCGTATTTTAGATTTCTTTTTATTTTTCTTTTTGTTTTCATATCATTTTTTTAATAATTTGAACTGAAAATGGTTTAAATACATTTTTCTTTAGATAAAATGCATTTTGCTGGTGCTCGAACCTCCCCATCAACAAGTTGGCATCGCATTGGTCGATCATGGAAGTGTGTGTAAGCCCAAATCACTACTATGTATACACTGTTTTTCTTTTTCTTTTACATTTTATAATTTTTTTCAACAATTATTTTCATGCTTTGAAACGAAGATCTGCTTATACCACTTCTCTATTCCAAGGAGGTTGCCGAGCTAAAGGGATAATGGTTAGTCTTGGGATTTTTTTTTTACTTTGGATGCTCTGTCTTTCTGGATTGGATTTTATATAGTGTTTTTATGATTTTGAATGTTATATTTCTACTCTGTTTATCTGGTCTTTAACCATATAAAATCCAACTCAGAAAAAAATAGAGCATCCAAAGCTTCTTTAGCTTGGCAATTATAATGTAAAAGAAAAATAAGTAATTCATGATTTGGGCCATATGTGATCGATCAATCTGAAGTCAATCTGTGAAGGAGATTCATGCACCAGCAAAAATACATTTTATATATAAAAAAATATATTTAAATCAGTACAAACTACTAACAAAATAATGTCAAAACATAAAAGAAATCTAAAATATAAATTTACTCATCCATTGGGGAGGCGAGCGAATGTTTCCACCGGAGCTCCGTGACGTACTGTCGAATGGAGCCGGTTATGGCAAACTCCTCAACAAAAATCGCCTTTCCTCTTTCTCTCTCAGAGAGTGAGGAGTGTGATGGAGCCGGTTATGGCAACCACTTGGTTGCGAGGAAGCAAGAACTCCTCGACAAGAATCGCCCTCATTGGTACTCCATGTATGGGTTTTCAATGGTTCTTTCATTAAGCGATGTCACGCAACCTGTATGCATTTTTAAAGTTTTTATTTAGTTTTTTATTTAATAAATAAATCTTTTAAAACTTTTCTTGATATATAATTGAAAATGAGCAAACGTGGAAAAGTATGAGTAAAAAAATAAATAAATCCATTGTCTAGATGGACCTTTCTACAGAATTGACCAGCTGGAGCAAATATTTATATGATATATATATGTACAAATTTTTTTTTTGAATGACAGGAACCTAACATATGTATATAATATATGTATGCATACATATATTTGCACTTGGGAGTTTTTTTGGAGAAAAACTGGAGTATTTTTAAAAAAATGAACTCTTAAATTATCTTCTTCTTTTTTTATAGGACACAATACATATATATTTAATATAAAAAGGTCCTGAGCTCTTACCAAAGTATGCCTTTGGTTGCTTTTTCTTCCAAATAAACATTCAAATTTCAAAAATAATCCCATAACAAATAAAATCATTTTATTTTTTCTTGAAATAAAAGCAATGCCCCCTAAACTATCAGAGTACTAGCATTTTATTCCATGTATTATCGAATTGGCACTAACACATCTTAAATTATAAAAAAATTATCACCATACTTCAAAATGATAATTCCGTCAAATATGTAAATGTCACTTACTTATCAAATGACATTTATTTTTTGTGATTTTGAAAGACAATTTTGTCTGCCCAAATATATTTCAAAATAGCAATCATTGGGCAAGCAAATGACATTAGAGGAGAGAGAAAGCTCTGAAACTTTATTGAAGCCGACTATACATTTATGGAGACGATGATTTACGACTGTTAGATAAAGACTCTTTGGACAATTCATTCGTGAGAAAAAAGTTTTATGGATGTAAAAAATTGAAGGTAAAAACATCGTATAAATTGTTGATGCTTTTGGAAATTCTAAGAATTTGAAAAATCTAGATATTTAGGAATGTTGGATAAAAAATGTCACATCATATTCGACAGAATTGTTATTTTGAAGTACGGATGTCAATTTTTTCATAGTCTAAGAGTGTTAGTGTCAATTCGATAATTCATGTTGTAAAATGAAAGCATTGCTGCAAAAAAAAAAAAAAAAACTTTATCCTTTTTCACAAAAGAATTAAATGACTTCATTCGGTATGAGATTATCTTTTTTCACAGAACAAAAATTCAAATTCAAATATTTAAATCCAATAGAAATTAAAAATAAAACTAATTATCTCCACAAGAAACCTTATCACATATCAATATATTTCTCTTAGTATAGAAATATAATTCTTTACTTACATTTCTCTTAGTATAGAAATATGATTCTTTCTCTGTAATGTAGCAATTAAAAAGTATATCGAAAAGTGTATTTTTGGATTTTTTTTTTTTTAAATGTAGAAGAAGAAAAAGAATGAGCAAATAGAGAGTACTCTTTTATATACATAATTGATATGTCAAATATTATAATTACAGGACAGGATAAACAAATCCCTTTTTAACATGGAAACAACTATGTAATGTGGGGATCACGTAGTCTTAATAAATTTACCAATTCTTAATAATAAACCTTGCAAAAATGATAATTTTTCAGAGGTCCTTTTCTATCAAGTACCCAAAACGCTAGAAATCTTACACGTGGCTTTGGCTTTCTCATCAGAAGCTAAAAATGCTTAGCAAAAACTTGCTCATCTTCAAATTCAGTTCTCTCCATGAGCATAACCACTAGTTGGCAATATTTAGAAGCGCGTTTAAGTTTTAGTTAAATTAATTACTACGTGTTTGGACTATCTTACAAGAAAGAAAAATTGTTTTGTCTGTCAGTTTAGATTTCTATGTCTTTCCCCGATTTTTTGGTCAGCATTGACCTCCTAGCCTCTGATAAAAATAACTCTCTCAACAATTTCTATCTAAAATTTTCCTCCCCCTCCTTTGTTTAATAGTATTTTTCAGGCCTATTTTTCTTTGTCAACGATCCACCCCACGCTTTAGCTGTTATTACAGGAACAGAAAAACTCCACTATTCACTCAACCTTATCTCTCCCTATTCATCTTCAACTTTTGCAAAACTAATTGAAAAAACTACTTCTTTTTCAGTTTCCATATCTTCAGCCTCTTGTTTTGGGAGGAGGGTTTCTTCTCTTTCTTTCTCTTTCTCCATATATAAAGCAACATTACTACATTCTTCTTGTTATTTCATTCCTGGTAAAGGAAAACAAACAAATTTGATTCTTTCTCTGGCATATATAATCTGAAGGATTTTTACCAAGTATAATCTTCTCTGTTTGCTTGTTAAGCAAAGAAGATAAAGCGCTTTTGAGAGCTTGAATTCATAAGGATGGTTCGAGCTTTCTCTCATCAATGCAGCATGCAGAAATCAAAATCTTTTCATTTCAAGAGAATGTTTGATAATGGTCCTGGAAGGAATGGTCAGAGTATGATTTTGGACAATGTGAATGATGGTGGAGCAGAAGACTATAACAGCAAGCTTCACCTCAGAAGCTATGACTCAAACATTGGAGACCGCCCGGCGGAGAATCAGAATATAGGATGGGCACTTAAAGATGATAAAGATCCAGTTTCATGCTTGGATATTGGTGGCAGGAAAACAAGTCCTACTTCTTCAGGTAATAATGTCTATACCAATCAATCAATCCCACTTAGCTTCAAGGCATAAAAAGCTAGATCAATGTATCCAAAAGCTAAAGCTTTTGGATTATTTAACTTGGAAAACATGGGGGTGAATTTTTTTTGCTGTATGTTTCAGATTTGGATATGATGAAGGAAAGGTTTGCTAAGCTGCTTTTAGGTGAAGATATGTCAGGAGGGGGAAAAGGTGTTTCATCAGCTTTGGCTTTGTCAAATGCTGTGACCAATCTTGCAGGTATTTTTTTGGTTTTCCATTCTTCATGTTTTATTTGATTAGTCATTTTTCAAACATAATGATTCTGACTGGAGGTTCTGTGGCTTCTTGTATGCTATACAAATTGATGCAGCATCTGTTTTCGGAGAACAAAAGAAACTAGAGCCTATGCCTGCAGAGAGGAAAGCAAAATGGAAAAAAGAAATCGAATGCCTTTTGTCTGTAACCGATCACATAGTTGAATTCGTGCCCTCACAGCAGCAATCCAAGGATGGTGTTTACATGGAGGTAACAACTCTTTCTCTCTATGTTCTTTCACTCTTGCTTCATCTGACAGCTACAAAAAGCAAGAATGCATAAAATTTGGATTTCATTCTTGACAGATAATGGTGACTCGGCAAAGAAATGATCTGCATATGAACATCCCTGCCCTGCGCAAGTTAGATGCCATGCTTATTGTAAGAAAGGATAATCCTGCATATAATATACTTACAGAGGTCCTAAATGTATATACTATTTGCTAATAAGAGTATTAAACAGGCCTGCTTGGATAACTTTGGAAACCAGAATGAGTTCTGGTATGTATCCAGAGAAGAAGATGAAAGTGAGAATGGTAGTGCCCAAAGAAAGGATGACAAATGGTGGCTCCCCACTGTCAAAACTCCCCAAGAAGGATTATCGGATGTAAGTCGAAAATGGTTGCAATTTCAGAAGGAATCTGTGAATCAAGTACTAAAAGCAGCCATGGCTATAAATGCTCAAATACTTTCAGAAATGGAAATACCTGAAAACTACATAGAATCCCTCCCCAAGGTATATACTACCTCTTAGATATCAGCTTTACAGATATAAATTAATTAATTTGCTATTTGTGGTTTCTTAATTTTGCTCTCTTTTTGCACATAGAATGGAAGAGCTAGCCTTGGCGATTCAATCTATAAAAGCATAACCGATGAACACTTTGATCCCGGACAATTCCTCTCAACCATGGACTTGTCTACAGAACACAAAGTTCTTGACCTTAAGAACAGGATCGAGGCCTCCATTGTCATCTGGAAGAGGAAGATGCACCATAAGGATGGAAAAGGTTCCTGGGGTTCAGGAGTGAGCTTGGAGAAGAGGGAACTATTTGAAGACAGAGCAGAAACCATCTTGCTCCTACTCAAACAGCGATTCCCAGGCATTCCACAATCTTCACTCGACATAAGTAAAATCCAATTCAACAGGGTAAGAACTAAACAACTCCATTGAGATTCTGTGCTTGTTTAGTATAATATTATTTTTCCATTCTCTAAGAAGTAATTAATAAACTTTCTTTTTTATTGTATAACAGGACGTAGGACATGCTATTCTAGAGAGCTATTCAAGGATAATAGAAAGCAGAGCTTCCACAGTGATGTCAAGGATTGAAGATGTTCTTTATGCTGATTCTCTAACCCGAGCCCCATCACAACCCAAAAAATCCAACAGGAAGCTTTCAATGGATTCTTCACCTCTACCACCTAAGTCTCCTAAACCCTCATCAGAAGAAGTGGAAGATTTGAATTCTTCAGAGACACCAACCTCAAAGACACTCTTGGACTTCATGGGTTGGAACATAGCTCAAGGAGAAAACGATGCAAACAAGAACGAAACGAAGCTCGACGAAGAGAACTATATTAATACAGAAGAAAGTGATAAGCTTTTGAGCAAACCTGCTATAATCACAACAAAAAAGTTTTCGTATTTAGAGAAGATTGAAAACTTGAGTGGTTTGAGAAGCCCAACAGCACGCCATTAGTTTCTGTATAGAGGACAAAAATGGAGAAAGAAATACAAAGAGAAAGAAAGAAAGCAGGTAGACATAGAAAAAGAAAAAAACGGATAGACTCGTATACAGTTAGGGGGCTTTGCTTTGCATGTCTGTTTGATGTAAATAGCCAGACCCAAATACGAAATATTTGGTTGTATGATACACATTCACTATTCATTCGAATTCTTTGGTATTTATTTCGATGTATCGAGTGCTTGCTTCCTACCAACCAAGGATACGGAAATCCAAGTGTCCAAAATACGATCGGGCTTGATATCAATGATATATGCACGCCCCGATGTGCTCTCTGACTTTGATTAATTTTCTAACTTCTTGTTAATTAGTAAGTTCATTCCTCCTCGTAATCTGAATTTAAGATAGATAATTATATGTTTATATATAATTTTATCTACAATCATGTTTAAGGACATAATTATGGATTACAATGAAGCAACAAAAGATCATCAAACTCAAAACCAGTACCCTATATTGGATAAAAAAAAAGAAAGCAACTTCTGATTTTTTCATGATGTTCGTTTAGTTCGTCGAATGAGTGCCAAGATGTCACTGCCCTGCACAGATTTTCTACTGCGACGATTCTTCCTTGTCTCCTGCAACACAAATTTATTAAGCATGGCATGCAAAACAATGAAAAAAGATTGTTTGTGTATATATTATGTGTGTTGATGAGTTACCTGGAAATGAAATGTGGGATTTGGACATTTAGAGAGTACTGATGAGAAGCCATCCTGAACAGGCATTACTGTGAAACCACCACCCCATGTGAGAAATTAAAAATGACTTCTAATTAAACATATTAGAATATGAGAAATTCTACCAGCAAGACACCTTATAATTCTCTTATCATTTCCATCAGCTTTGCCGCTGATAATTTATTTTAGTGACAAAGCTATCATTGATAAATAAAAGTTTTTAGTGACAATCCTGATGGAAATTTCGTATAATAGAAGCACTCATTAGAATATTATATATATAGCTGATTTATTCTTACCTAAAGCTGAATTTGCTTCCCCTTTAGATAGCTCTGCTGGTTTTTTAGCCAATGTGTATAAGAAAAGTGGCATATTCTCGTCCTTTACTCTCTCAATTTCATGGTTTCCATCATTGCTTTTAGTAGATGTTGGATTCGCAGAATCCCTGTATGAATCAAAGTCGACTTTCTGTTAAATGTTAAGACTGTGTATCTGGAAATTAATTAACCCATATGCATACATGGACAGCCACATAAAGCGTTTTTGTCCAGTGCTTGTGTTGCAACCAAAACTCTTACCTCAAATTTTCATTTGATTTCTGATCAACACCTCTAACTGCCCATATAAAATAAGATAACAATTAATTTAGAGAAAAGAAAAGACTAAATATAATATTATACATAAACGTATTTAATTAGTTGCAGTTTCTAAATATATGGGAAAGAAGAAGGGTATGGAATAATTTTACTTGCAGAAAAATAGCGCGGGTAAAGTCTTGGCCTATTCTCACTCCACCTAACTCTACTCAGAGCAAGCTTGTGAGCATATTGTTCACATGAGAAAAGTCTCTGTATTTCAAGTTTATTCAAAAGTATACAGAAAAATCACCAGTTAGTTTACATATCAATCAAATACAAAAATATTAGAAAGTGGTTTATGTATAATATTGTTTTACCTGTTTGAGGCAATCGATTCGAAGCTCAGAATCCGAAAATGCATTAGTCTCAGAAATGAGACAATTTAGATTGGCAGAAACACATCCAAGGTGATCAACAACAGTAACCAGAGCTTTGCATATATACTCCTTGGTATTTTCCACTACACTGCCAAAAAAACAAACAATTTTTAGTCTGTCACAGTGTCATGACCCAATATGCTCTCTTTTTTTCCTATGTGATACTGATAATAATAAGTAATCCAAAAACCAAACCAGATGATAATACAGTGGGTTAGCAAAAGAGACTCACGTTTTCTTTTCTTTGGCATTCAAGAATGTTGATTCACAGTGGTCAGCCGCGTAATGAAGTTGAGAACGCAAATCTCTTAGTTCCTTTCACACACAAAAAAAAAAAAAAAAA
>QANX01007185.1:45510-79043 GCA_003254975.1 Ochetophila trinervis | reverse complement strand
GAAAAAAAAAAAAAAAAAAAAAAAAAAAAAAATCGTGCTTGGCATTGTTGGGATAGAAATTAGAAAAGGTACCTGAAGAGAATCGTCGAAGTGTATAACATCCTTAGTCTGGCTGTCTAAATAATCTTCCTCTGAAGAAGCTTTTGAGTAGTTCTGCATTTCTTTCTTTTCTTCTGTAATCTAGGAAGAGATGGAAGAGATAAAGTGGGCAATGGAGAATATATTATATACATACAAACTCTTTAATTTTAATTTTTCCTCCTTATCCTTGTATATTTTGAATTTTTGTCCATCAGTAAGCTGGTTTGGGTCCTTGATTGAGAGAAAGAGAGAGAGAAAGAGAGAGAGAAAGAGACAGAGAGAGGTCGGGTGACTAGAGGCTCGTGATACATTTAGTAGCCAAATAACAAAAACCCATTAAAGAGATATTTCCAACCGTGGAAATCCATCATGCATTAGAAAGTACAACAAGACAAAATCACAATTTCAGCCCCGTGATCTTGTGTTTGCCATTTTCACTTTCAGTGAATAGAGAAATCTATCAAACAAGAAGTTCAGTTAGTGACACACATGTTAAATCAAAAAACCACTGCCACATGCTATATATATATATATACATCTAATGAAACAATCATTAAACTAAACTAAGAATTAACTGCATTAACTCTCAAGGATCAATTATATGGATTTTTCTATGAAATTTATATTTCAATTTTGAACTGCTGTGACAAGTTATTTTTTACTATTTTTTTTATATGTCATATTAATTCAATCGTTTATAACTATACGATACATCAATAAAATAAAATTTATAAACTTTACAAAAAAAATTATTGCATAACTATTTATAAATAATATATTACACCATATCATTTTTTTTTTTTGGTGAATGTTACACCATATCATATATGTTGTGCCGACACTCGAACCCAGGAGCAAAGAGACCTTTTCAGGTAACTTGACCACAAGGCTATGAGATGGTGGTGGTTACACCATATCATATATACAATAGTTGTTTATAATTTTTTATTTTTTTTATTCCATAGTTTGGTCCAGACTCTCATTAGTTCACATCAACAACAAAGCTGGACACCAGTGAGAAGACCCAACTAAAAAACACTTTCAGCAATATTTAATTAACCTTTTTCGTTTTCTTTGGTTGTTTGTTTGAAAGAAAATTTCCCTTTTTCTTTTTTCTTTTTTTTTTTTTGATAAATGTGTGTAAGACATACATAAAACACCCTTTTGGTGCTTCGACAGTAACTTGAATAGCCAGTGTTTGGGGCTGAGTTACAGTTTTCTATGCAAATTAGACTTGGTTTGAGTGAACTTAAACTAAATTAACGCTACAACTAAGAATTTTTAATATGAAAGATTATTCATTGATTTTATCACTGGACTGTCCCCGGAGGCTGAGTTACAAGATCATAGAGCACATGCCTATTATTTTCCAAGAAAATTTTGTTTTTGAAAATTACACCAAGGTGTGGCATCCAAGATGGCCTCACCCCATAAAAGAATAGAGAAGGTACAGAGTTAAATCGATACAAGGAACCCACTCACTGGCCACCATACCCACATAACAAATTTGTGAAGTGTGAACCTGAAAAAGAGGGGAAAAAAAAAAAAGCTCTAGCCAGCCCCATCAACGTGCTGTAACTATACAAGGAGACTCAAAGTTAGGACCTGGAATCGTTCTTTATACTGCTGCTTTACTGGAGATCTTAACAAAAAAGTCATTAACTTTTATATCTGAAAATCAATGGTAGATTCACCAAGCATCTCTGCAGTCTCGATGTCTGATAGGATTGAGTGATTATCCGAGGTCAGGGACCCCGACAGAATATCTCTGAGAGTCTTGAAGGTTTCAGGAGGTTGATGTCTAGTACTTTCATGCTTGTTGTTGATCAATGGCTGTGATGTTTCAGTTTTGGTAGCTGGCCTTTCAAATCTCTTGCTATGGTGAAGAAGTTGCAAATCTATTCAACACAAATGATTTTAGGAACTTTTATAGATATAAACCAGATTGGCTAAGATGTACATAGAAAAGACGATGATAATGAATTGAGGATGAAAGGGAAGGGGGATAATCATCATTATAGTTCTGATTATTTTAAATGATGCGACTGAGCCATTTTATTTAGATTTGCTATTGGTTTGAGTACATATATGCATGTAGATATATAACTCCCTTCCTCTGATACACACTCTTTTCTCTCCTTTTTTTTTTTTTTATCTTTGAAACAAGTTTTTTTGCCACTCTCACTTAATTTGTTGTAAACATGTAACTTCTTTCATGTTTCCCACCCAAATATTTGAACAGGAAATCATAAACTGATTGAACTGGGAACTCACCTTCATCTCCAGTTTTAGAATTTTGTCTCGTAATTTGGGATTTAGCTCTTGTAATACACGACCATGGTCTTTCTGCTTCATAATCATGTTCTGATAATATTGGAATATGCCAGTGGCCTTTCTCTGATTCCTGAACATATTTCACCAAGTGTATCTACTTTTATATCATGTTTTAGATGGTAAATGTGTAAAATATTAATAAATATATGCACATAAAATTTTCATCAAAGTTCTGAAAATATACATAGCATGCACAAGCAAGCAGTTCATTGGTTCTAACCTGAATTACAACAGAACAAGGAGGAGGCATATGAAATACAGGACCAGCATCAGTAAAACTGAAATGCACCTTACATAAGAAAAGAATAGACACCTTGTTAGGAAAAATACTTACAAAGCACATGAAAAAAAGAAGCATCAATTGATTACAAAACTGGGGAAAGAAAATAAAACTATTGATCCAGTAAACCGAAACAAGTTCTTCTAGATTTTACTCACTTGATGCCTTTCTTTCCATTTGGGAAAGAAATCGTTTCCAAGAAGCTGGAATGTATGGTCTCTCATCTCATCATTTGTCACAATCAAGCACTTGAACTTTATAGCTGCGTATAACCAGTACCTGAAGCACCGGTTAATACCCAAGGGACTTTAAAAATGCATATGCATCACTTGGTAATTGGAAAAAATATAACATTATTGCTTTGACTTAAAATAAATTATGGAGATGACGATATATAAATCCCAGAAGTGTAATTCTACTCCCGATGTAATGTTTCTCACCAATCATCATTTGACCCGGTTGGTGTTGCATAGAGTGCATCAGCATTTCTCCACTTATCAACCAACGCCCTATTTACGGGTTCGTCCATCTTTCTTCCAGTAATACGCTTGTTATGCAAAACAATGAGTGGCCATTTCTTTGAAGGAAGCTTTTGTCGTATTGCATTAGCAACAGCATTTATCTAAATAGTTCATCATCATAAAAAAAAAATTAAAANCATCATCATAAAAAAAAATTAAAAAAAAAAAAACCAACAACAGACATTCACTGAAAAAGTGGAAATAAAATTTTAGATCTGTTAGTAAATTATGTTTCCAAGCCATCATATAACTTGCCTTGGATGGCATGAATCTGTTTTGGCTGAAAAGACCCACATTAGCTGCATCCACCACTGCTTCAAAAGGTCCATAATGGTCAAGCCATTTCTACAAGTCAAATTTGAAGTTGTTTCAACAAATCAAACCCATATAAAATGACAAAATCAATTATATTACAAAGGGACTTTCATACTTGAAATTTCTGAAAGCTTGAGTTTTTCTCTCTCTTTATAGCGATAGAAGCAACTGATTCAGCAAATTTTTCTGTTTCTTTTGGATCAAGGTCAATAGTGGCCAATTTCTCCTCGCAGCATTTGCACAACCCATCCGCTCCAATAGTTGTCTGTAACACAGACCACTTTCCTCTTCCCAACCATCCCTGTCCATGCCAGCCACCACCTCCATTCTCAATTGCTTCCTTTATCAAACTCTGATCCCATTTTCTTTTCCCCACTCTTGAAGCTGCCTTGCTCTCAAACCAATTAGCAATCAAATTTGCAGTTGAGGGTGAGACCTTTCTTACATGAGTTCTTAATTTGTGCAACAAATAATATACCTTGTCACCCTTACCAACTCCAACACTCACTCTTAAAAGGGCCTCCAGTTCAGGCTCTTCTGGATAGACACCATTTTCTAGCATATGTTTCTCAACAGCAAACGCCTTATCAACATTTCCACTATTGCAAAAAGCAGATAATGCAGGACCATAGGAACGCAGTCTAGGATTTATTCCCAGTGACTTCATTTGCTTCACCATATCAAATGCCATATCACCATTACCCATTGACATTGCCATTCTAGCCACAGAAGTTAATGCTGCTTCATTCATTGGGATCTTATCCAAACACATTTTTTCATAGATCTCAAATCCTTTCTCAAGTGCATACTTCTTTACATCTTCATCAACGAGAATTCTATCATCTTCTTGGTTCTTGCTTCCATCTTCTACATGTGAAGAATCATCATTGCATTTATTAGGATTACTGAGTCCATTTAAGAGGGAAGAATTTTGCTTCACAAACCCATTTGAAAACCAGTTTAATTGCTCCTTTTCATTGAAACTACTATCATGGTCATCAATCCTAGTACTAGAATTTAACTCAAAATTGTCAGAAGTCCTATGAGTTCCACCTTTACCATTCAGATATCCATTGTCTGAAACTGATACATTCAGTTCCCTATCACCCCAATTCCTGTTATCCAAGTGACTAGACTTACGCAAGTCCATAGTGTTCACCATGGAAACTTCATTGGGTGAGTCCAAGGCATTCAAAGTCCGTGTACCACTCCCACTTTTTGCCGGTTGAACAACACCAACAGCCGCAGAAGAACAAAGATACAGAAGCACGGTATAGTGGTACTGCCCCATTTTGATTCCTTCCCTCTGAGCCGAATCATAGAATTGAATAGCACCCATAACATCCCCTCTCTTCGAGCACATATCCAATCCAATTCTCATCTCAACTTCGGGTGAATCTACCTTATTTTTCTTCGACCCTTTTTCCTTCTTCTCTTCTCCTCCCACCTGCTTACTACTACCTTCCTTGGCCTTCATATTTTTTTTGTTATTGACAATCTTCATGCTCTCTAAAGAATTAACTACGGTATTCTTATTTTTGGACATCATAGAAGAATGTCTATCGCTCATTTCCCTCCTTTTTCTAAAGCCCAGATTTTTCTTCGAATTCCTGTGTTTGGTGAACCGGTTTTCAGTCTTTTCCTCCACTACTGAACTTACATATTTTTCGCTATCTTTTACTTCTATCGACCTTAAAGTAGGAAACCCAGGACCCGAATCTTTCCTAGTTTTTGAATTCTTGGTTTTAGTAGATGGGTCAAGGTCTGTGGTAGACAACTTTGTAACTGTGTGGCTAATGTTATCTTTAACTACAACAAGCGGAGTAAGTTCGAGTGCGTGTTTGGGAGGTGAGAAAGTGAAAAAACGAGAAGAGTAATGAAATTTGAGAACATTCAGAGTCGACGGGTACTTACAGAGAGTAACAGAGAAGAGGTGGTGATTTTGTTGGAGGGGGTTGAAGCTAAAGGAGGCCATGTGTGGCCGTTGGAAGAGTTCTCTATCAAAACTGATATGGCTATGATATAATAATAATAAGGTGGGAATAGTAGTATTCATAACTCCAATATTACAGAATTGCCCTACATTTTTTATACATCGTATAATTACTTTCTATTTTTTGACTTCTCAGTGTTGCATAGAATTGTGAAAAATGCTTTAAATAATACATCTTCTTCTTTTATTTTCTTTTTTCTTTTAAATAATACTTTGAAAAGAATATTGTGAAACAGATAAATAACAACTTCATAAATAGCCGAAGAGGTAAGAAAATCAAAATGACTAAACACCAACCAACCAGAATATAATATAATTTTTTTTTATTTTTTTTTCTGATGAAATATGATTGTATATGACATGCAAAATATTCTGAAAGCCAATATCATGTAATCCCCTTTCTTACACGGTCAATGATCATTAAGATGTTTTATTACACAAAGCTTTTTTTATTTATTATTATTTTTCCACATTATCTTTAAAAACACGTTTCTGGCCATGATCTTTGATGAAAAGAAATGTGCCACCCACACACATAATTCCTACGAAAAGTTCAGCCGTGAAAAACTTTAATAATTTAAATTCCCAAGGATTGATTTCAGGTGATGGATTTGATAAAAATTATATGATTTGGTTGCTAAAATATTGAAATTGTCCCTTTAAAATTAAAAATACAAGGCAAGAAGCCGTTCAAAACTGAGTAACGTCTTCCTGGCTCTTACAAGCATTCAAAAACTAGAGTTATTGAAACCTTCAAGCAACACTGCAGTGCAAACTCCTAAAATTTATACAAAAGCTGTCGTCTTTTAATTCAAAGATTTTATTTTTTTGTCCGAAATAAATATAATAAAATAAACAATAGACTCCACCACTGCTAAAGATGGCAGGCACCCCTTGCTCTTCAAATGAATATATCATTTGCAGCTAATTCCTATACCAGCTTTTGCAAGATTAACTAGTTAAGAATGCCAGTAGAAAAAGAAAGTGAGATAAATACTACATTGTTGGGCACCTGTTTTATCAATCATAACCCCATCTTCAGTTTTGGTTAAATTAAAACTCATTCAGCTTCCCCAAAAGAGACATGTCAAAAAGGAAGTGAAGATCAACAGAATATAGATACAGGTAAAACGTTAAATGCCATTGGCCTTTAGTCTTCACAAAACAAAACGTGAAAAATGAACCCCTGGTATAGCCATGCCATCAAATAGCAATTCCGTTTCGCGACTTGCTACATAGCAACTGTCATAAAGGCATTGAAATTCCTGAACAATGGACCAAAAATAGGTATTAAAATAGATTCTTGAGTAATAGCATGAAACCTAATATTGGACATGATTTTCACACTCAGACAGATGAAAGTACTATCTCAAGGACAGCTAGGATTAAGTACTTAGCAGTTTAAATTTGCACCATTCAGTATAAATTAGGTCACCCAAGTAAATAGATTTACATACCATGTTGCCAAACAGCCAAAACCAATAAACTTGCATGCTTCTGATAAATTTTAAATTTCATAGAAATTTACTATAAATATGTATTTTTGCCTGTTAACTCTGTACATCTGCACATTCAGCTCCTATGAAACTAGAATGCATATAAGGAAACTAGTTCTGACTAATGCATCTGTGAACTGAGAGCACAGATTACAGAGTTCCAAGTGTAATGTAATGAAGCATTTAAGTTTTCCATCATAGAAAACATGGAAGCAAACATCAAAGTGTAATAACTATCCTTCCTTGTAGAGCCTTTAGTTATATTTATATCTTCTTACAAGCACTATCAAATTCAGTTACTAATTTGAATAGCCTAACTATTTTCTCCAATGCTATTAATCCTCCGAAAACAAAAGTTCATTATTAAGCTACCTAATATTTTTTTTTGTGTTTCAGCTAAGAAGTTAAATTTATACTTTAGTTTGTCTCTTCCACTCCCCACACTTGCTTCTCTTAAATCTTTCAAGTACATCTTCTCAAAGGACTCCAACATGTATTATTCTCAACTAAAACCATCAATCAAAATTCATCTCTCTATTATTAGTCTCCAGGTTACTGAGATTTCATCTTTGTCACTGAAGCAAGTCTATCTTAATCAACAATAAGAAATAGCAGTGAGCCTTTTCTTTAGCTAAAACACTCACCTAGTAAGAGTTCTTTGTATCAATTCACAAAGAAACCATAAACAAGTACAAATTTAAACAAAAAGAGAAAGCAGAAACGAATCACCGTCTAGTGGCCAAAACATCATAAAGGGACACAGACCTTGAGGAACTAATCCCCAGCTTCCAGATTCTATGGACAAGCTTGATATTAACCGAGCTGAAGCAACTGCACTGTGTAATGGCATCATTGATTCCATGCTGCTCAATTCGACTGGCAATCTAAGCACATAGTAAAAATATGTAATTATCATAAATTAAACATATTTATCCTTATGGGCTATGATAAACCTCTAAACAGGAAATTTTGCATTTTTTGGTATTCTCCAATCGTAGTTCATAAATTTGCCACTCCAGCCAACCAAAAAATAATAATAAAATAAGTCCCTTTTATTTTCTCAATTCTGGGTGGCTTAGAAGCAAACACGGAATTCCAGTTCAAACACACTACAATACCCAGTAAAAGACTAGACCTTTTTATTATTAAAAAAACTTACGCTTTCCTTACATATTGATATGGACCAAGTTGAAGCATTTGCATTGTCCAATAGCGATGAGAAACAGAAAGGACAAATGGGAAAAACAAAATCCAACCTTGAAAGTCGAGGAATGCGTCTAGAAGAAACGGAAGCCTGAGAGAAAGAGGCCAATCTGAGCGTAGAGGGCTCGGGTGCGACCGATATCTTGCTGGGCTTGACTGTAAATGGACGTAACCGAGAAGAAAACCTGGAGACTAGCTTGGACGACGACCACGCCATCTCGCAGAGGCTCTTACTCTCTCTTTCTTTGCTTTTTTCCTAAGCTACGAGAAGAGGGGTTGAAGAACTGGAGAAGGGTTTATTGAAGAACAAAACGGCGTCGTCTGTCCTTTTAGGGTATCAGTTCAGTAGAAGTTATTGGGTGCACAATGGTGGATTATGATCTGGTGCAAAAAGCCAATCATATATTGCCAACTTTCATAAGATAGAAATTTAAAAGCCATATCAGCACATAAAGATTGAGATAGACCTTCAATCTGGCAGCCTCATCTCCTCTTAATAGGGAAACTCTTTGTAAGTAAAGGTGGTAAACATCTTCCATACCATCTTCAATTATTACTTACTACATAAATTCAATATTTTTATAAATTTTTGCACTATAAAATAAAAATTATGAATCTAATTTAATTTTTATCAAGTGTTTAATTATAAATAATTCAATTCATTATAAGTGGTCTATCATTTTTTTTGGGCTCAAAATAAAATAACATATCTGTAGTGGGGTTATAGGTCCATAAATTATTTAGTGAGTGTGTCAAATTCAGGCGTTTTTTCAACTCAGTAGTAGTCCACACTAAAAGCTCATGTCACTAGAAACTCCCTCATTCTCGTAAGATAGCAGCAGAGATGAACACTTTAGTTCATATGGAGCTACCAATATTCGAACTTCAACTTCCGTACTCATAAATGTAAAAGCCTCGACTAGCTCCTACCACTGAGCTATATCATTGTGTTACTTATGCAACAATGTGTGTGTATTTCGACATAAATTTTTGCCTTGGTTATGTGGATGGTCTATTTTACATACATGTATATTCTATATAATAATTAATAAAGATGATAGTCTAACAGTAAAAAATCAGCCTAACTTTAACAAATTGCGGTTTTGGAAGCAAAGCTTATGAATTTATTTTTCCTTTCAGCAAAAATAAAAAAAATGCAATCCTTATAGAATGAATCTTACACATGTATATGAAACGAACTTGCCTTAAATATGGCGTACCTTTTTTTTCTTTTTCTTTTTTGGTGAATTTAAATATCCCACGCTGTAGTCCAGAAACCAGCTCTAAGGCAATTGATACCTGATATTCGTTTCAACTAAACAAGGCAAGTGATTTACCAAAAATAACTAAACGAGGCAAGTGGAAGTTAAAAGCCACATCAATTATCAATTATGTATCATGGGAATATATATTATGGAAAAGTCAAGTCAATAACCCCATAGTCATAGCCTAAAATTGATATTGACTATAGACAAGACAACTATGATCTGGCTTAGATTTCACCTACAATATAACTATGTAAAAATGGTTGTACTGCAATTACTATTTATAAACGAATTAATATTGTTTATAAATGAAGTAACATTATCCACAAATGAAATAACATTAACCATAAATAGAATAACATATTAATATTACTTAATTAAATATTTTGTTATTCCATTTATGGACAATATTACTTGATTATGAATTTTGGTAATATTACTTCATTTTATCGATAATGTTACTTCATTTATAAATAATATTACTTCATTTTATAAACAACGTTACTTCATTTATAGATAATAATTATAATATAACTATTTTTACATGGTTATATTATAGTAAATCCCGCTTATTACCCTTTAGTTCTAAAGCAAAGCTCGCTCTGTGTCGATCGTCCATATGTGATGTGAAAGACGTTTTCGTACTTACAGTGTAACTCAAGAAAACAATTAGGTTTGGCCTAAGATTTTTTTTTTTTTAAACAAATGTTTTTTGCTTTTATTTTTTATGAAAGTTAAATTTGGCTGAAGTTGTTGTTTCAAATTAACAAAAATATATATAAAAATAAAATAAGTGATTACCATAAAATAAAATAAAAATTATTTTTATCTAAACTGTACTGGTTAGATCTACAATATCATTGTATTTTGTGTGTGTGTTTCAATTTGATGGATGAATTCTTATCAATTTAATTATAAAAAGAAAAAGAAAAAAAAATAAGACTTCTCTCAATTTTAATTAAACTTTTTTTTTTTAATTTAATGATTGAATTGATCTCTTAATATTTAAATTTTCATATATATATATATATATACATATTTGTTTTGCTTTCAATATTTTGTTATTTATTAATTTTATTCTACAAAATCCATAATTATCAGCTGTATTTATTGAATATGCAATTTATTTGAAAATTTTAAAAAAATATGCCTATTTAATTATATTTTATCAATTTGTGAAAATTAGATTATTCAATAAACTTTAAGTTCATTAAAAACAAAAGAGAAATGTACATGGAGGTTACTCATTTATGTTATACCCAAAAAAAAAAAAAAACAATAAACTTAAAACTTAAGCTGCTGGTTTTTTTTTTTTTTTCATGGCTGAATTTTGATAATGTCAAAGTCTTATTAGACTTACTGGTCAATTTTATATATATTTCTTTTAAAAAAGTTTAATTTGACTTTCTATTATTATTTTATTCCCATTTTAATTTGACTGACCTTCAATTATTATAACGTGAATATAAACAAAGTTGACAAAATTCATGGGAAATTAATTTTAATATTTGAATGATATTTACATTATTTTTTGTTGTAGAATGATATTTACATATAACATAGATCCATATGAACGGCCTAAAAAATAATCATATACTACCCGAACAATTTGGTGTTATTAATAGTCAATAGATTGAGTAACTTAGTAATTTAATTATTCAACGCAAAATATGATTTTTATATCCAATTTCCTTCCAAAAAAAAAAAAAAAAAAAAAAAAAAGATGGTGAGGATGTATATGACAGCGTGTTTTCGCACTTGTTTTAAGCAGCCTAGTTGTATATTAATATATAAATTAATAAATAATCAAGTCCGAAGGAACTTCGACATGATTGGGTACGCCCAAACGAAAGGTCCAATCACTTCAATATCTTTCGTTATTCATCAAATTTCCAACCAATCAGATTGGTTATTTGTTTATACAAAATTACATTCAGCAACACGTAATTTGTTCTTTTCTTATGGCACGTGGGACACGGCATGCATAATCCGTAACGGTGAAAACTCAGTGGTCCGGCGAGTCAAGTCCACGCTCGCAGTGGAGAATGAATATAAAAAGGCCTACAAATTATTAAAGTTGCTCATTTTGAATCGAAAAGCCCAAGAACAACGTACCGGGACGACCTCTGAAAACTGAGTGCTTCTTCTTCTTCTTCCCTGCGAATCACGAGCTTTTTTGGCCATGGCGGAGGTTAAGATGGAAATTGGAAATGACGGCGTTGCGGTGATTACCATATCTAATCCCCCAGTGAACGCCTTAGCTATTCCTAGTAAGCTAAGCTGGCCTTGCTTTGATTATATTTTCCGATTGATTTCTCAAAGTTTTATTGTTTTGGTTTTGATTTATAGAGGATTTTCTGATTTTTCAGTTATAGCGGGGCTTAAGGACAAGTTCGAGGAGGCGAATAGGAGGAATGATGTGAAAGCTATTGTTTTGACTGGTGAGTTAGGGAGGGAGCTGAAGTGCTAAGTGTATTGAATCTTCGTGTTTGTTTGTTTTGATGTCGTTTTGTTCCTGTTTGATTGCATCCAGTGACTGTGCGAAAAGTTCTTTTGGTCTTGTTTTATTTTGTCTGTGTTGCTTTGCATTTTCAGACTTTGTGCTCTGATTACTTATTTCTACTTAATTTTTGGTGTTGAACGAAGGCAAAGGAGGAAAATTTTCTGGTGGTTTTGATATTAATGTTTTCGAGAAAGTTCACAAGACTGGTATGTATGAGTTCAATTGAGTATTAATCGGTTAAAAAAATTGAATTTTGGAGCTGGAAAATTGATAATTGACCTTTGTGCATTGTGTGGCATGACAGGGGATATTTCGCTTTTGCCTGATGTATCTGTTGACCTTGTGGTCAACACAATCGAAGGTCTTGATCTGATTTTAACTTAGTTAATCGCAGTTTGCATAGCAAGGCTCAATTTTGAGGTAATAAATAACTTTATTTTTCATTGATTTTTTTTTCTCTTTGTATTTGCAGACTCAAGGAAGCCTATTGTAGCAGCTGTAGAAGGGCTTGCACTTGGAGGTGGCTTAGAATTGGCAATGGTTTGTTTTGTCCTTCACTTGTGTGTGCTTTTCTGGTGTATAATTTTCTGAAAATATGGAAGCGATTTTTGTCATTTTGTATTACCTCGTGCAGGGATGCCATGCCCGTGTTGCTGCCCCCAGAACTCAACTTGGCTTGCCAGAGCTTACACTTGGAATTATTCCAGGATTTGGAGGTACAGTTTCTTTTGCACATATAAATTTTCAAGTACAGTAATGATAAGTATTTACTAAAATGTTAAAAACTCCAATTACTTTGAAGGCACACAACGTCTTCCAAGGCTGGTAGGGTTGTCAAAGGCTGTTGAAATGATGCTGGTAGGTATCTGTTGAGATTCTTCTTTCAAATTACACAGTTGTTAGGAACTCATAGAAATAGCTAATATTCCTCTCCACTTGATGATTTTCAGTTATCCAAACCAATCTTGTCTGAAGAAGGGAAGAAGCTTGGTCTTATCGATGCCATTGTTTCTTCTAAAGAGTTGGTGAAAGTATCTCGGTTGTGGGCTTTAGGCATTGCAGAGGGGCGCAAACCATGGATACGTTCCCTGCACAGGACAGACAAGCTTGGTTCCCTGTCTGAAGCTCGTGAGATATTGAAAGCTGCAAGACAGCAAGCCAGGAAAACTGCTCCTAATATGCCTCAGCATCAAGTATGCCTTGATGTTATTGAGGAAGGCATAGTTCATGGGGGATATAGTGGAGTTCTGAAGGTATTCTGATTTTTAATTACTTGGGTTGATGTACATTCCTGCTTCATTCACCATTAATGTACGTGCTAACATATTAAATTGTCAATGCAGGAGGCAAGGGATATGAAGCATTTGGTTTTATCAGATACTGCAAAAGGTCTTGTTCATATATTTTTTTCTCAACGTGCAACATCAAAGGTACAAGGATTTATATATATCATTTGTTTTACTGGATATTTGTATTTTTTCTTTCCAACAGATTTACATCAGTTTATTTGTGTTTTACCGTCAAAGTAAAATCCTTTTATCATCATTTTTCAACAACTTGTATCCTCTGCAGGTGCCAAATGTTACTGATGTTGGGCTAAAACCAAGGCCTATAAAGAAAGTTGCTATCATAGGAGGTGGTCTGATGGGTTCCGGCATAGCTACAGCTATTCTTCTGAGTAATATTTATGTTGTCCTCAAGGAAATCAATTCTGAGTATCTTCAGAAGGGCATAAAAACGATAGAAGGTGGTTAATTCTTGCACATGAATTCTTGATGTTGACCTTTTCTTATCTTCTGTGGTATCATTGATTTGCAATGGCGATAGGTGGCTGTAGTTTTGATCATCAGTAAGAAGATCTAATACAATTTTAATCTGTCAATCAATTGTAGGAAGAATTAAAATGTTGTAATATCCAACTGTATATTCTTTATGCTTTATGGAAAATATTTTTATAAGAATTAATATTAGGAAAACCTGAATCTGAACCTGAATAATTCATAAACAAGGGGGATAAGGTAGTGCTTTTGTCAAAATATTGGGAAAATTCACCATCATTTTTTCAGAAGTTACATTTGAATATTTTTCTGTCTTAGATAAACTTGAAATCATGGTTTACTCATTTATATATATATATATATATATATATATATTTTTTTTTTTTTTTTGAGATAGCAAATGTTCAAGGCTTGGTTTCAAAAGGGAGGCTCCCTCGGGCTAATGCAGACAAGGTCCTCTCAATGCTTAAAGGTGTTTTAGACTACTCAGACTTTAAAGATGTCGATATGGTCATCGAGGTAGACTTTCAAATATCAATTCTGTATTGTAGTTTGGAATTTCAAATTTCCTCGATTCTTGTTAATTTGTTTTCTTTTGATAAAACTAGTCAATTTTAAACCAGAAAATGGGTTCTTATGTTCATGTTTGCTGTCTACTTTATCGAATGATCTTATAAGTTCATATATATTTTTTATATATTAACCTTTGATGAGGAAAGAAATTTTGATTTTGATATTGCTCATTTTCAGGCTGTAATTGAAAGAATTCCTCTTAAGCAAAAGATATTTAGTGAAATTGAGAAAATCTGTCCTCCTCACTGCATTTTGGCAACAAATACATCTACCATTGACCTAAATATAATTGGAGAAAAAACAACCTCTCAGGACCGCATCGTGGGGGCACATTTTTTCAGGTACTATTTGTTCCTGTTCTTCCCTGATGCATGCTTCATTACCATTTCAATAAAGCAATACCATGTCTAATTTTAAATTTCTTCTTGTGTATACTCTCTTTGACGTGACTATTCAATGGACAGTCCTGCTCATGTGATGCCTCTTCTGGAAATTGTGAGGACAGAAAAGACATCATCACAAGTAATTCTTGATCTTATGACGATTGGAAAAACCATAAAGAAAGTTCCTGTTGTTGTTGGAAACTGCACTGGCTTCGCAGTCAATCGAACTTTCTTCCCGTATGCTCAAGGTGCCCTTCTTTTAACCAGTTTAGGTGTGGATGTTTTCAGAATTGACAAGGTGATCAGCAATTTCGGCCTCCCTCTGGGACCATTCCAGTAATCTTTTTCCCCTGCACTATACTTACCATTTCATTGTCTTGTTTGTACATTTGCATGCATATGGCATTTAAGAATAATTTTTTTCTGTAGAAGACAATGGCGTAGAGATTTAGACAATTTTGAATGTACGGAAGTATCATTGAACTACAATTTTTTTTTACAGAATGATGATAATGGTTTTAGTTCAATTTAATGAGACTAATTTGTGGTTGGTTTTGGAAGTTTCTTGATAAAGGAATAGCCTAGAAGCCAAACATTTGACCTTTTTGGATGAAGTGGGTGCTCTTTAAGAATCAAAAGTGTGCAGTAGTTGCCAAGATAATCTTATTGCAACAAAACGGCCTCTTATGGCCTTTGAGTGGAATCCAGAAGCAAATAGGATCTTAAGAGATACAACTACATAAAAAATATTCTTTTGGGAATTAATAATAATTCATATTTAACCAGGAAACTTGCCTAATGAGATATGCATTCCGAACAGCAATGCGATAAAGGGACTTTATCATTTTCCTCAAAAGTAACAGAGAAAGTCTCTTTGAACTATGTTTTTAATTGTTCTAGTACCCTTCATATGCAGGCTTCAAGACTTGGCAGGATATGGTGTGTTTCTTGCAACTGCAAAAGAATTTGCTGATTCATTTCCAGATCGTACATTTAAGTCGCCATTGGTTGAGCTCTTGGTGAAAAGTGGAAGAAATGGTAATATATACCTCTATACCATTTATATGAATCAATCTATATTGTCACTATTGCTTACTTTTATGGGTACTTTAGGTAAAAACAATGGAAAAGGATTTTACCTTTATGAAAAAGGAAGTCGGCCAAAACCTGATCCAAAAGTTCTACCAATTATTGAGGAGTCCAGACGGCTTACTAACACTATGCCTGGTGGAAAGGTAGTAATACCTGTCTGTTTACATTTGGTGTTCAACTTATGGGCTTATCTGTTTCCTGACAATTTATGCATAATCTATAGTTCAAATTATGCTCATCTCTTCTGGTGCGTTTGTTCAATAGTATTTAATTTATGTACTTGATTATCTTGGCAGCCTATATCTGTTACAGACCAAGAGATTCTTGAGATGGTACTCTTTCCTGTGGTTAATGAAGCATGCCGTGTTTTGGATGATGGTGTAGTTGTGCGAGCATCAGACCTCGACGTTGCATCTGTTCTTGGGATGAGTTTCCCAGCCTACCGGTGAGTGGTTTTCTAGTTTTTCTATATGATGTTTGTAAATAACTTTCTATAGTGCATATAGATTGATTATATAAATATCCATTCCTGAGAACTCTTTCACATTTTCGTGTAGTCGAACTGTAGAACATATTCTGCAATATTGTCACTAAGTAGTCTTAATCATACTGGAATTCGAATCTCACGGTGATAGTATATTGTGTGTCAGGGGAGGTATTGTTCATTGGGCAGATATGGTTGGGCCAAAACACGTGTATGCAAGTCTCAAGAAATGGTCCCAAGTATTTGGTAGCTTCTACAAACCATCAAAGTATTTGGAAGAAAGAGCAACCAAAGGCATACCACTGGTAAGAAGAGCCCTAATTGCTCTCTCTCTCTCTCTCAATCACATTGTCTCTTTCATATTTGAATGATTTGAGGGCCCTTATTTATTTATATATACTTTTTGTCATATAAAAAAAGACAATTTAAGAGTAAACAAAGCTCCAATTTGTCTTTTACCCAAAAAAAAAACAAAAAAAAAAACAACCTCCTTTTTTTTTTTTTCCTCAAAATGAATAATTACAAAACTGACTCCCTATCTCCATTTCTTTGTTATGCAGAGTGCTCCTGCGGTGTCATCCACAGCGTCAAGGTCACGCCTCTAAGCAATATTCGTACATAAATACTGTTTTCCAGCACTGGAGATATTCGGAATAATACATATATATATATATATATTTTATAATAATAGAATAATAAAATTTGTTAATGGCTCATAATAGAATTCTAAATACAATAACTATTTGCTTTTTTTTTCGATACTTTTTCTCTCCTCTCTTATAATTAATCTTTCAAATTATGTTGAGAAATTAGAATTTCATGTGTTTTTTTTTTTTTTGCTAAAAAGAATTTCATGTGTTGAGTATAGTAGAGGTGGTCTTTAAACATTAGTTTTTGAATCATTTTGGTGCTTAAACTAATATATTTTTTTTTTTTTGTGTCTATTTTTTAACAGTTTTGAAATGTAGGATTTTGTAGGTTCTAATTTTATTGTTTTCATGTTACAGTAAGTATCAAGTATGTCTTAAAACTGTTAAAAGTTAAACTAAAAAATATAGATATAATTTAAAGAAATTCAAAGACTAAACTGCAAATATGGATATAATTTAGAGATTACAGCGCTAATTACCCTATAGTTTATTTAGCTTATTCGGGTTAAAAAGTCGAGAAACCAATTAAATTGTTAAAATTTAGCAAATAATCTACAACGTCCTAAAACTGAAAATAATAGTAACTTTCTAATTATTTTAATTCATGCATCCGAAAACTTTGTAAGACTGTCGGCTTAATAAATGGGTTGGTAAGCTTTACCAAGTTTTTTCTATTTTGAAGACAAAACCTTCGACGGACCTTTTTAGTTATTATTTTTTTTCGTTCAGAATTTAATTGTGAAATATTACGTGAATATAGAAAGTAAGTTTAATAATAGTGGACAATGTCTTTTAGCAATAAATAAATAAATAAAAGTGCACAATGTGAAATACAGCTCCGAGTATATATAATTATATAATTTTTTGCATTTTGGAACAGTAAACCCCATCCATTAAGGGATAATCTTCCATACTTCAACGATGCACCCAGTATCTGAATTATCCGCAAATTAGTAGTCATATAACTGATATACACATAAATTGGACCGATGAAGCCACGTACACATTTAGAAAATTAGGAAATCTAACATTACACAAGTCATACAATTGCTCCTTGCTTCTGTTGATATTTGATTGGATAAGTTGGTATTTATATTTGTTTATTTATTTTAAATTCCTAGCATCTAGTAATGTTACATGCTAAGATTTGATTGGCATGTTAACAAGCTGACATCTTGTGAAAATTACAAGGCTCTGCATTTTGCACCAACTTAGTGCGCGAATTATGGTTGAAGCTGATAACTAATTAAGAGATGCATTAATGGCGTAAGAAGAAAAAAAAAATTAGATAATTCTAACAATGGGGACCAACACTGCCTCGCCACTGCAACATGGACATGTTTAAACAATGCAGTACTACAGGGATGCGGTAACAGACCTTGGTTTGGGTCAATCTTCTGCGCTAAAATCTTTTTACATTTCTTTATTCAGTCTTTTGGTCTGCTATTCCCATTTTCAGGGAAGGGTTGAAGTTTCTGATGATCATTACTAGGTGCTGCTGCTACTGTTGTAGTAACCATTTGTGATGTCTTGGCTGTCGGTATAACAATGCTTTTTGCAACACCATTGCTAACAGGTCCCTGTTGATTCCCTGCTTCGGTTTTGGCATTTATAGTGCTGTCGCTAATTGAGTCTTTTTGAGTCACCGCCTCACTTCTTGCTAACGATGAGCACTGGGTTTCTGTAATTAGAAACAAAACAGGGTTATTGGCTCCAAATATCAATACAGCTGAAATAACATAAACCATTACAACATGATATCTAAAAGATAACCTACTAACTCAAGTAACAAAACCCAATTCATATGAAGCTACAGCAACATTTTTAATAATTATTATTATTATTTTTTGGTGGGGTGTTGCGGCAGCAGGGGGAAACATATAAGACTTCAGTACATCTGGGAACTTTAGACTGCTCATGGCCATAAACTCTAGAAAGGAGATTAACTTGCCTTTTATTTCTCCTAAAGCAATGAGCCTAGTAAGACAATCTCGAAACTTTGACAAAACAATCCTTTCCTGCTCTGCATAGACCTCTGTCATGCCTTGCCCATAAGGTACCTGTGAAGATGTGTTGCCACCATGTCCCATCCCATTAGGGGAAGCTGTGGCCATGAACATTGTGTCTTGTTCATCACACAGCAATGCCAAGGTTTCAGGAGACATTGGCCTCCCTTTTGGCACATCCGCGCCATCTGAACTCGAATCATCAGGGCCAGTTTTGTCTGCCTGGTTTGCACTAGAACAATCATCAGCCATAGCTTTCTCAGCATCAGATTCCTTCTGGTTCTGCAATACGTCTTGAGTCGTTGAAGCAAGGGAAGTTTCAGTCTGATCCTCTGCTCGCTTGTCTTCAGTATTTCTCTGGTCTGCACAGATTAACAAAGTTTGTAATAAGACCCGCTTGGCCATATAACAGAAATTACTACAATCCCTCTAAACACTCAATAGGTGATCATTAGAAGTATCTTCTTAACAGATAAACTGCACGAGCTATTTTCAAGTTTCAACAGCTTATTTTTCGAAATACTGTTCTAGATATAGAGGCAGCTGTATAGGTGCAATACACATGGGAAACCATGAATAAGAACATGAAAGAAAGAATTGATCTTTATAAACATACCTGCATGTGCTTTAGCAGCTTCTCCTGATAGTACAACCAAAACTGAACAAAGCTCTTTCAAGTCCTGTGGTTGGATGATGTCTGCTAAAAGAGATCTTCAACAATAATATATAAATTAGTCCTGAACCAAGCAGATATAAAGAATAGATGAAAAGTGAAACCAACATGTCTACCTGTATGTAAATTTGGAAGGACCCAATCCAGCAGTACTACCAAGGCGAGCAGCTGGAGGTGAAGACAAAGAAGCAGGTGCAGGAGCTTTCAGATGGTTTGCCTGAAAACCATTGAAACATACATTTAGTGCTATGTTGAGTTTGAAAGAGGTACCTAAAACCAGGTCGAGAGAATATTCAGTGATAAATATACTAAAACCAGTATCGAGCAATACTGGAAATAGGCACTTTTTTTTAAACCACACTTTAAAAACTAGACAGGTCACGCAATAGCAAATACCACAGTAGAATAACTATTAGTTTACTTCCTTTTATCAACTAAAAAAACTAACTTTTGGCATTTTCTTCTGAAAAATGAGAACAGCTACCAAGTGATTTTAACAGAAACTATGATGAGACAAACAATTCACCAACCAAGAAGTCAAAAATATTCCAAGTCCATAATCCATATGCAAATTAAATTTACCTGGTGAAATTGTCCAAGCCTGTTAATGGATGGATCCTTGGCTGTTTGTCCAAAGAAAAGTTCCTGACCTTTTCTTTTTTTAGTTACTGGAGGAGATGCATATCCTGAAGACCCAATAGCTCCAGTAATGGCAGCGTTTGCTGCCTGTTGAATAAATGCCATGTTGTTGCCATGGTCTCCGTGGAATAGAGCTTGTCTCTCTTCACTTCCCTCAAAATTCTTGCAGTCCAAGCACTTACAATTTTCAGAGCAGAGAATGTTTGCTTGGAAGCACTCACAGTATTTCTTGAGGCACCCTGATTTCTTACAATGGCATCCTTTGTTGTGCTTTCCCAAAATCAAAACCTCCCCAGGCTCCTCCTACATGCAATTATATCAGTCCAGATTCTTGCCCACAACATTCAATACAAAATCTGGAAGATCTATCAATAATGTGCCTTTAACAAAACAGGATATGCAATCATATGTGTTCACAGAATTCTGAATAGTGAAATTAAGCATAATTAAGCAAATTGATCATTCACAAAGTATTTGGATATCTGATAAAAATCTTTGCAATTGCAGTTGTAGAATGAAATGCCTAACCCAATTATAGATACCAAATACAACTATCCCTCAAATCCTTTATCGTTTGAACCCTCTTGTACATAAACAAGTAAAAAGCACTAATCCAAAAATACATAATGCAATGTGCACTCAACCATAGCTTTTATTGCACTTCTTGTATGGCTGTCCGAACTGAAACAGAGGGTATCAAAAATTGATTTATTAAATCAATGTTACATTTATTAACTATGTGCTAGAATCACTACCTGGTAAAGAAAATAAAGATTCACATTATTCAAAATTAATCTATTATCCATCAAAGAAAGAGTTACATACCCGATTATCACGTGTTCCATGTGGGCTGCTGGCAATCTTAGGCCTGAATGCATTTGGATTACGCTCTAAAGTAGCTTCCACCGCTTCTCGCCTAGCAGGCTCGTTTTCAACATTATTGTAACAATTGACACAGTTGCAGCCATCACAGTATATTCCAGATGCAAAACACTCGCAATACCTAATTGTGGCAATGCAAATATAACTCCATATCAGTAACGTACAGCAACTAGTGTGTGTGCATGCGCACGCGTCTTATAACCTAATATTAAACAGTACTAAAAAGTTAAAACCACATAACCATAGTAAAAGACAGAACAACAGGCTATAGATATTTTTGCACACCACTTTCATTACATAGATATGTAGATATCAATAGAAAAGAAAAATCAACTTTCTAATAAAAATGTTTTTCCAGACAAATGTAGAGACATTATGTACTTACAACTTTAGGCACCTTGAGTGCCTACAATTGCACTGTTTTTGCTTCTTAGGAGTACCATCTTTTGCATCATTGGATCTTGATCTTGATTTTGGGGATTCAGGTTTTCTAAAGCAAAAGAAGGGGGAGGAAAAGTGTCAACAAAATTCACAAATGCAGCATAAACGTCTTTATTGAGTTTTCACATGATTCAACATCATATCTACATAAGTGCTTCTTAAGTAAAAGCATCAAAAGACTATATAGTTCACAATTGTAACCAAATTATAACCTCCACCAAAAATACAATTCAAGAATTGAAAACGAAAAGCAATCTCCAACCCCTCTTATCAGTTATGTGGTCCAGCATCTGTTTTGGTTGGGGGATCATGGTCACAAGACAGCCATTTCAGACTTCTCAAAACAATGTCAGCTGCACTAAGTTGTGTTTGTAATTTTTTTTAAAGTGATGAAGAACAAGGGAAAAGGAAAAAACATAAAAATTATTGATAAGACAGAAAGGTTAAATTTATATAATTATAAGAGATGACGTGATTGATAAAGAAGAAAGAGTATGCTGACATGACAATTAAGAAAGCAGATAAACAGAAGAAGAAAATATTATAGCAGACTTAAACATCTTCAAATACAATAAAATTTATGAAGAAAGCCCTAACATATACAGTTTCATCTTGCGCCAAACTGCCCATGAGTTGAAGAGAAAGAATAATTTCTATTAAACAATCAAAACTTGAAAACTTATAAATTAGGCATTAAAAGGAACATCAACCTATGAATTTAGCCTATAATAAAATATTAATTTTCAACCCAAATAACAACTCCCTGCCACCCTACCCAACCGCCCGCCAAAAAAGATATATAAAAACCAGACAAAATTATTTTGCCAATTGTATTCATCCAAGACTATTTGAAGCACATATCCAAAAAAATATACAATTCTTTCTTTGGAAAGAATTTAATGCTTCCGACCTTATGCATTTAAACTTTAATACTTCCAACCCTAGACTAATGTAGGAATTAATAAACGCAAATGACCTCATAAGCAGAATTAAAAAGTAACCAAATTTGAACTTGAGAAGGAACAGTACTCTCCTATCAAGACCCACAAAAGTATTTCATAAGCATATCAACTTCCCTTTCAAAAATCAAAATTATCAGAAAAAAGATGGGAACTTTTCAAATAAGCCCACGAATAGAAGCACAAATATTTCATAGCCCGAGAATCAAAGCTCTGAAATTGATTAAAATGCGAGAAACCAAAACCATTCCAATATATACAAGTTAATCTCCCCAATACAACCCATGACTGATACTGATACTGCAGAAATTAAACACATTGAAACTAAACAAAATTTAATATTTTGTTAAGTAGCGAACTTACACAACCCTCGCGGAAGGATTAGGTGGTTGCGACGCCACCGGCACAGTCGCAACCTGCGGCTGAGGCGGACTCTGAGCCAAAGTCTGCGGCACCGTCACTGGCTCTGCCTTCGATATAGGCTGCAACTGAGGGTGCTCTGGCAAGACAACACTCCCAGACGCCCCACCCAAGCCCGTGAAATCGAGCTGCCTCGCTAGTTTCTTCGTCGGAACATCCGTAGACGTTGAACCGCTGCCCGCCACATCTGATTGAACCTTCTTCTGAGGCAAATCGCCTCCCTCGCCTTCCCCCATTAAATTCAAATTCAAATTTAATAAATTGCCCAATCACTCCAATTTTTTTTTTCTTCCAAAAACAAGTTAATTCACTGAATACTCCTTTTTTAATCACCGAAATTGCCCACATCAACAGAGATTCACACAGTTTCAGATCCAAAACCTAATTGACCTCCTACGGAGGAATAAAATTCTCTGACAATATACGACTGTGCAACTCAAGATTCACGACGAGCTCGGCGAACAGTGGCGGCAATTGGAGGACTTGGATTCCTAGCTACAGAGAAAGCGCGTAGAGTCCCATAAATTTATCATACAAATAGAGCTAAAGCTTAGAGTTGTGATTGCAGAGACCGAGAGACGGAGAAGAATGAGAAAATTTGGAGGGGGGAGACAAGTAGCAAAGGGCCTTTTGTTCTTCGTCTTTCCTCCCTCTCTCTCCCGAGCTTTTGAAATTCAATTTTGTCAATATTGGACGGTGAGATCTGCGTGCTGGTTTGATCTGACGGTTGATGTTGAAAGTAGTGATCGGACGGTAGAAATTCATAGAAGTGAGTGAAGTCAGTTGTTGACCGTCAGATGAAGCAGGATACAAAGTTTTCCACAGAAAGTGTTGCGAGTTGTAATCTCCAGTGAGGGAAATATCCGGTGCTCTCGGCACCACCCAGAGGAAGCAAATTTTGATGCCACGTTGGAATTAATTTTATAACGAGCGGGTTAAAGGCCGAACGCGGAGCGATTCGATTGGACGATAACCGCTGGATGGAAAACGATGGAATTTTAACAAGATTCCGCTCCTTTAAAAGTAAAAGTAAAAGTAAAAGGATAAAAGAAATTTTGGCGCTAAAAGGGCACCTCACAAATCACAACTCACAATTTGTTGACTTGGAGGAAATACGTGTACAATTATGATTCGAAGATTTCTTTGTTAAATATTACAAATGGAATGGACGGATAACAGCAATTCTTATCAAAAATGTGGATCCTGTACATGTAACATAAAAATATATATTACTTAAATTTATATGATATAGATGTATATTTAATTTAAAAATTATTTTTTAATAATAATAATATACATAAATATTATTTATAGTTATTAATTAATTATATATTTAATTTAAATATTTTTAATTTTTGAGTAAATTGAATTATAAATTTTTTTTTTAATTTAACAATGTATAGCAGTGTTTTCAAAAGTAGACATTTAATTTGCAATATCAAAACCATGTAAGTTCGATATTTATTATAAATATTACTATTAGAACATATTTTTTTAAAACAATATATATTTAATTATATGGCATATTACTTTTAACAATCTATATTTTATTAGAGATATTCTAAGAAACTGATGTCTTCAAAAAACTGAAAAACATGCAATAGATGAGCAATTTTATGTCAAAGATCGTAAAACTAGGGAAATTAATTATTTAAGGTTCGCGTTAATGATTAGTTAATATTGAATATCAAAACTTATATTTAAAAGCTCACCCTTTTCCTATATATCAAAATGAAAAAATACATTACTCTCTTCGCTCCAAAACCAAATTGTAGGTTCATGCAAAACTTATTTTTCAGTTAAATCTTATAATAAGTTTATTCTACCAATGCCATTTAAAAGAAAACACATTTCAATAAATAATGAGAATTATAAAATATTTGGTTAAAAAGAACATATTAAATTTATTACATTAATCACATCGTCAAAATCAATTTAAAATATTTACAAAAAAAATAAATTTAAAAATCCACTTACAAAATATCATTTTAACGGTACAATTTGTTTGTTATTTTAGTTAAATACTTCAATTTTAACATTATTTAAAAATAAAATAAAAAAATAAACCTTCAATTAGTTCTGCAACAAGGAGCGAGAGATAGCACGGGAGAGAAACACTTTATCACCATCACTCCACATCCATTGTAATCAAAATATTGGTTGTTCAGGAATTTCAGAGCACTGGATTTGGATAACGATGCGCATTATAAATAACTGGACCCTAGCCGATTGTACATGAACATCAAAAATATAATCCGAATAAGTAGATACAACATGCCCAGGAAATTAGGGAGGAAAAAAACACATGGATTTTTCATCCTTCTGGACAATGCCAATAGACTAATTTAAACCACAAATGAAAGAGTGCACACAACCTGTCCACCTGCGTGAAGTTTATCAACAATAACCAAAAGGTACAGAGAGGAATTCATATATATCTGAAAAAATAAGTCCTAAGCTGTGTTCTTCCTTCTCTAAAACAAAAATAAAACACATCTAATCCAAGACAAAATTACAATTCCCCTCATCGCTGTCTAGTATGGACCACCAATGCGGTCTCTACCTGTACCTCTCCTATCCTCTCGCCCCCGATCCATAAAAATATCCCGGCGATACTCTTTCGGCGGTGGGCCAACCCTTATTGGTGACCGACTTCTATCTCTCACATCACGTGACCATCGGCCACGGTTGGGAGGCAGTAGTGGTGGTGGTGGTGGTGGTGGTGGTACAGCAGCAGCAGGTGGAGATGGTGGTCGCCTATCAAATACTTTCCTTTCACTGAAGAAGTTCTCCCTTCCACGATCTCTATGGCTCCAATCCATAGCAATTTGTCTGTCATTCTTTGTCCTTCCTCTATAGTTATCATCTGGAAAATCCAGCCTATCTCTCCGCAAGTGGTGATCCAGAAACCGTCCATCATGCCCATGCCTTGGAGGTGGCAGACCACCACTTCCAAACTCTCTATGGCCATCCCTGGCCCAGCCACGTGGAGGGGACCTGAAGCCGTTTATATTCCTTACTGGGGAACGATCAATTGGAGGACCAGGGAGGCGTCTTGGGTGGGGAGCATTTGAGAGAGACATTCCAGGATAAGCCCTTCGAGGACTTCCTCCACTTCCATAGCGAAACCTGTTGCAGTTGTTACAATACTCTCGCCTTGCAAAGTTTAGGTTGGCACATCTGAAGAGATATAAACAAGAATGCACAGTTAAATCTTTAAGACTATCTGGAAGTATGGACAATATGAGGAAAAACAAAAAAGAATTATAAAATGTTTAATTAGACTAAAAGAAAAATATAAAATAAAAATGAGAACAAAAGTAGAAATTTTATATCTTGGTGATATTCCCACCAAATCATGAAAGCTAAAACGAGAATAGCAAATAAACAACTTACAAAGGATCTGGGCAGATCCAGTCTCCTTCTCTTGGACGCACATTTGGATTATTTCTACTCAAGCCTTCACCTCTTAATGACCCAGGACCAAACTCAGGTCCATCAATACCTCTACCAAATGGCCTGCCACCACCCCTTCCTCTAATGAAAGGGGGAGAAGAGTCTCGATATCTACCAGAATCCCTCCCATTGCCAAGTTCACGGCTCCGCGGCAGGCCACCCGCCTGGTCAAAATTAGAACTGAAGCGCTGATCTGACTTACGACGTACAGGAGAACCAGAACCTGCATGTATTCTATATCCTGGAAAAAGGCAGTGAATCCTAAAGATAAGCAATCACCAATTAGAAAGAAAAACAGAAAATGGAAGGACTGTTACCATCAGTCAAAGAACCCCCTCACATTATTTAGTACATAACATAATACAAGTGAGAAGAGTATGAACTTCACACGACAAATGCACTTGTTACTTCTCAAACAACTAGCCATGGTCAAATAAGAGCAATAGCAAAACATATCATAGTTACTTGTACCCACCAGAAATTTTAACTGTTTACTGTTCACAGTCCTTGCGAACGATACAATTCAAACTTCCTATTTCTCAATAGCCACATCCATATACCTTGTGAACCATTACATGTTTGCTTAACACTTCAACCTATAAATCTGACAAACCAATATTCATGGAGCTGAAGCAACCATAACTTATAGCAGCTCTGAGGTAGTAGTAAGGAAGATAACTTCAACCATATCTGCAGCATGCAGATAAAAGAAGACAAATATGTGGCTACAAATCCAGAAATAAGAGCAATAATCCCAGTGCAAATTAGTTTGAAAACCTTCAGATTGAAACATGTCTGCAATAAGTAGGTAGCCAAAAGTGCAAAACCCCCCCAAAAAAAACCACCAAAATAAAACCCACTGAAGTGCAACTATCCAAATAGTTGAACAACTTAGCAGCTCCAAATTTTTGTCCATTTCTTTTCATACATCTGCTTAATATCTTACTAAGTAACTTCAATTAACACCCCAAGTTTTACTTATAAACCAACAGAAAATGATGAATTTGCACCCCATTCACAATGCATAATCACTCTGAAAATATGGTGGGATGAAGAAACTAAGGCATGTCCAAACCCAAATAAGTAAATTCTCCACTATCGGTGATGCCCTCAAATATCGCCAAATTAAGAAAATCGAAGCATGAGAGGAGTGGGAAGAAGAAAAGAAGATCTCTGAGCATTCTAATACAGCAGCACTTTTCTGTACTAATTACCACCCATCATAAGATAATTACAAAGAAAACCTATAAAGTTCGAAAGAAACTATATAAAAATTCTAAGAGAACTCCCAAATTCAACCGCTTAAAACAGCCATTGCAACAATGCTGAAAAGTAGAAACTTATATAACCATATATCCTTTTAGCCCCCATACAACCATCCAAGCGAATAAAACAAAAACAAATAAAAACAAACAAACAAAAAAGCCTCAACTAAACCTCTGATTATCACAATGAAAAATCCAATACACAAATTAAACAAATCTCTAATAACCGAGAAACTATGAAGCTCAATATTACCAGCAAACATCTCCCATAATGCATGTACATCCCAACAAGGTAAATTCAGTAGCACTCGACCAAACTCAATTTATCCATTCTAGCAGTGAACCAAACCATGTTTTCCTCATCTTCTGACAGTAGTTCATAGATGACCAGCCTTACTGTTGGTTACAACTCAAAATATGCATCATGATGGTTTCCTATACACACAATACCATGTCATATTCCTGGAATTCTTTAAAAAAATCCTTCACAAGCTTCAGTTTTGATAGGCATTTTGATAAGATACTTAAGTCCCAGTCATATCCAGAAAAAGTCCAACCCAATACAATAGCCATGGATGTCATAACACGATCAAACCCATGTACGTATTTTTAGTGACGCAGAGACACAAGAATTCATGCACAATTCCCACTGTTGGAATCTTCCAGAAACACAATCAACCCATAGTATGTAAAATAATTCCCCAGACCATGATCCAATACTGCATTCTTAACCACATGCCTTCCTCAAGATTCAAGTTCTTGCAGGCAACATTTGTAGCTGTAACACATAATAGCAAAATTTATTCGCAGTTTGACACTCCAAAAGCGGTATTAGATCCACATGTTCGACATGCAACAAAAGGAATAGAAAAACCCATTTGTGACATCCCTATCACAAACTCATCAGATAATAATAACTTAACCTCTATGCAACTTCTAACAATTACAAATCTGACTAAGCATATGCTAGATGAAAAAAGTCATATATTTACTAATAGAGTCAGAAATTTCCATCCATAATTTACAGCCATGCTCAGACAAGCAACATGAACAAACACCATTATACAAATGACTAAGCTTATATATCGAAGATGAAATATGCATCATTCAAGATGTCATATAGTACGAAGATATTAAACTTATAAGTTTTCCTAATACAATAAATTTTTAACACCCTCTCAAGCATTTATTTTTCTGATAGGAATTTTATTTTTTTATTTTCTTTTCTGTGGATTGAAATTTCAACAATCTTATTCTTACATGGCATCTAATGAAAAAAATCCATAACCATAACAGTAAAAGAAAATAATGGGAACACAGTTTCAGTGAAATTAAATAGCAAAACTCTATTCTACCACTGTTCCTTCGAGAAACGGCTTCAAAAATCTTGATACCTTCATCCAAGATACAGATTCATACATTAGACAGTTTAAAAAGTGCATTATTGAAACAATACGATCAATTAGTTCACGTCATAAATTGCACGCATGCATTCAAAAGATTGTTTCATCCTTATTGCCTAACTCTATCAAATGCATAGATTAAACGCCAACCAAAGACTCCTCTTCTAGCCTATCTTCCTTCCATATCAAGCAACCAACCTTCATAGTATGAATGCTCAATATGACAATAGTACTATAAAAAAAAATGACTGCTAAAATTATGCACAATTAAAAATCACCTCATACCCAGAGATTTTTTTTTTAAAATCTTAATGCTGCAAGTTAACTGTTAAAAGGAATTATGGTTAAAAACAAATACTCTTGTATTCATGCTGTTGTGCCTCGCCTCAAAGCAGTCCTAATCAATCACAATTACTAATGCTATTTGTACCAACAGATATATATATATATATATATCATATACATATAACTTACACATGTCAGCAAAGTCCATAGCCAATAATCTCACCAAAGAAAGGGACAAAAAAAAAAAAAAAAAAAAAAAAAAAAAAAAAAAAAAAAAAAGCAGAAACCCCAAACCTAGTACCGCGATCTAGGGTTTACAGACTCATCATTTACCCAGCTCAAACACAGAAATCATATTTTTCAAATAATAATTTGGGATGTAAACAAAAACCAGGCTCAAACAATTTTTTTGATCAATTTGAACATTCATTTCCGTCTAAATACGAACAAAAAACCAAACACACAGAAAGCATAAATCAGAGAGACTAACCATGATTATCGGATAATCGCTCGGAACGAGAGTATGAAGGAGGTTCGCGACGAACCTCGCCAGGCTCGTAATCGCTGCCACGGCCTCCACCTCCACCTCCACCACCGCCTCCATCGCTAGTGGATGGCCGAACGACGAGGCTGCTGAGAAGGGGCTGATGGTGCGGCGTCGTTTGGTCTTTGTCCCTCGAACCCATTTTTCTTTTTCAGTATCCCTCGGGCGATATGCGCGGGTCTGATCGCCGAGATTTCGACGACGAGATGGTCTAGACGGAGTATGTAAACCCTAGCTCTGGAAATTGGATTTATTTATTTTCGAAATTACCGAAAAGGACTAGACTTTCCCCGATTGTAATAGAGCAATAGCTTACTAGTCTTTGTTTAACTAGAGAATCTACGGTACCCTCATTCTAGACTTATTTTTAAACATATAAAATAAATGAGGTTTTTTTTTTTTTTTTACTTTTTCTTTTCTGAAATTGGGGAAGGATTGGTTATCACCACGTGGTTATTTGAGACGGCTCTTAAATTTGGTTTCCTAAATTTTAATATAACTGTCTCAGAAAAAAAAAAATGCTTCTTTGAGCAGCTCTAGTGGCAAAAACTATCATTAACTGTTTAAAAAAAAAAAAAATTATTATTAACAATTTTTAAGCTTATATTCGTAGATTTAGTTTGGTAATAAATTATTAATAATATATTTTTAAGTTAAAAATTCAAATATTTTTAACTACAATTTTTTTTTCCAATTTGTAATCAAAATAATCACTCATAAAAAATAATTAGAAAAAAATCAGCAAGTTTGAATTCCAAAATCATCAAACTCATAAAATGTTACATTATTATAATTTCCAAAACCATTATTCCAAGTATGAAATTAAAAACTCTGATAACCCTCCCATGATCTTTAGCAATAAATTGGATGTTGTGACATAGACGATATTTTTTATTTGGTTCAGTGTATATATTTTTTTGTCTTTAATCTTTTTTGAAATCCAACTCAAAAATGCAATTTTATTTCCTTGTTCTCTATCAGGTATGCGTGTGAAATCTTCAACAAAAAGAAGAAGGTATGCGTGTGAACTAATGGTGTGAGTTCTTGCAATTCGGTGTGTTGGTGGCGCGGTCTGAGTCCATAGTAGCTTCCATAATTCAACAACCTCCGGAGCCACTCCTATGCTTTTATCTACTCACTGATCTCATCTCCGCCACTGATGAAGAGCCTAAAGTCTCTCTTTACCTATTTCGCTCTCTTATTCTACTAGTTTGACAATGTTTAAGCATTTGAATTGCATGGAATTGTAACAGAAAAATGATGCAATAGGACTCCGACTTGGAATGTAGAATTAATTTTCTGCTAAAGCGAAAATGACATACCCGTAGCGGAATCATAGATTCAAAAGTTATTTAGTGAGTTGGTTAAATTCATATTTTCTTTTTAATTCAGTTGGAGTCTACATTGGAGGTCCATTTCACTGGAAACTCTCTTTCTCGTGCGCTAGCAGCGGAAATGAACACTTGAGTCCAAATGAAACTAATAGAATTATTTTTTTGACAGTTGATGTTTATGCCGTTGAATATGAATACTTGTTATGTTTGCCAAAAGTAATTCAACTGCAGCCAAATATAATAGTAGAGTTTAATGCAATTACTTTAAAGTTTATTGCATTGCAGAATTTACGCAGTTGTTTGAAAATTTATTTTTGGATAACTCAAATACAGCGTATTGGGAGAGAAAAAATGCTAAATTGCTTGCTCACTTTTGTCTAACAATTTTTTTACAAATTGACGATCACATTGATAATATAATAGTTTAATATATTTTCGATACAAAATTATTATTGAAAATGTTTCTTTTGAATTATTATCTATTTTATTTGATGTGATAATTTTTGTTAACCCAAAATGCTTTGTACTTTTACAATGCAATTGTGTCTATTTTTTTTCAAACTTGTGATGTTGAGGATGTAATTCATCCACTTACCACAGAACTAGAAGGACGGGGACACCCAAAATGCTTTGTACTTTTACAATGCAATGACCAACAAAAGAAAATATGTTACATTGAAGTTTAAAAATCAAAAATAATGTTAGAAATATGTAATTAATACATCTAATTAAAATAAAAGATAAGCTCGTCCTAATTATATGGTTTTGATAGTACGGGCATATTGTTTCAATGTACAAATATGTCTAGCAAATGTCGTAATGGTATTCGAATTAATGTATCCAAATGATGTATGTATTATGGTCTTAATTACTTATAACTATAAAATTTCCCTTTTTTTTATTCTCAAAATAAAACTTCCTTGTTTGTGCACCATTCATTCGATATATTATACGTTATTGATCTATATATTTTATATGTAATATGTTATTATGAAAAGATAAAGTAATGTAATTATTTGCAATTTAAGAGGGGGCAGAAACTAAATTAGATTGACCAAATTAACCAACGTCCATATCTGCAACGTTACATATTTGTTTAATAAGATAAATTGACTTTTTCAATTAGAAGAAAATAAAATTGTCCTTAATTTTTAAAGGTGTAATACTTTTACTAAACTTTAACTTTCACTAATTAATACTCACAGACAATTAAAAAAAACTACATATAATTTAACAAAAAATAAAGATCAAACATGTTAACAAATGATTAATATTTTGATCAAGACACTATTTGATAGCTGTTACCATCACTTCTGCTTCTATTACTTATTATTATTTTATAGAAATGCACTGTGCATGATATGAACTAATTCTTACAAATATTGGTAAGATATTTTTATGATGATTATAAAACATTTTTATAAAATTATTCAAACAAATTAAAAAATAAAATTTTAAAAGCTATTTTAAACATAATTTAAAGAAATATAATTTAAGTTCTTAAGGAATATATTTAAATGATAACACAAGCTATATAATATATAATTTAAGTTTGAAAAATAATTTGATTAAAATACGTATATAACTAATTAAATGGTATATCTAAAAAAAAAAGTTGGGAGCATTTGAAGTAAAATAAAAAAATGATATCTGTTCATATAAGATTACAAACTATTGGTCATGTACTGCATATCAATTTAAAAATGACTAAATTAGATATTTAACAACTATAGGTTAGAGTTTAGGAATTTTACAACAATTGATAATAAATTAACCCTTTAAGAGATTACTTACGGGCTAAGAACTTAAGATTGAGATGTTTAATTTGTTAAGGAAAAAGAAAAAAAAAATGAGATGTTAAATTGTTTTGTACCAATTGAAATATTTATAAATATATATTATTTTTAAAAGCGAGTGGCTGAATGGTAATTTGGATTAAACACGAGCTGTGGCCATCCATCGGTCTGCGCGCGTCAAAACATGTGCATCAGTGCATATGCGATGGCTCTCGGTCAGGATACAGCTGCCCGCAACCGCACCCAGCGTCGCAACGAGACGCACATACCTAACACCTTACACGTAGCGACAAAGCATAATGGCGCGTTAGAAATTTTCCTTCTTTTTTTAATTTCGATTTTGTTGTAATTTGTTAAATTTTAAATGTATATGTTAAATTTTAAATTTATATTTTATATTACATTAGATTTTTAATATTTAAACGTATGTCATATAATATTTTTAAATTTTAAATATATCATATTAATTTTTTAATTTA